>JAVQJG010059038.1:0-36604 GCA_036024015.1 Craterocephalus amniculus | reverse complement strand
GACTGGCGACCTGTCCAGGGTGTACCCCGCCTCTCGCCCCTTGACAGCTGGGATAGGCTCCAGCACACCCGCGACCCACTTGGATTAAGCGGTTCAGAAAATGGATGGATGGATGGTCTCTTTGTATCATTATTGTTATTACTACATATGTATTAATGGACATATGTATTAATGGACAGTCTTAGGAAGCATGAACATCTTCATGAAGAACAGCTGTGATTATAAGGATCACATGCACCATGTGATAACTGTCTTACTCTTATTTGCTTTCACCTACCTTGCACTCTGAGTTTGGTCTTGCCCAGTGCAGTGCCTGCGGGGTTTTGAGCAACACAAATGTAGGTCCCAGAGTCTGACAAAGATGCCTTGGAGATTTGCAGACTTCCATTAGGGAGTACTGTGAAAGCACCACCTATCGTGAAACAAGACACATGATGTCATGACCAGTTACATGTGATCGCTGACTCACACATACACAGGATAATTACCAGTGGTGGGTATGTTGATGCCCTCCTTCTGCCAGGTGATGGTGGGTCTGGGCGAACCTGTGGCTCTGCAGGGCAGAGTGATGGGGCTATTGATGATCACATCCAGGGTGGATGGATGTGACTGGATAACTGGGAGTTCTGAGGAGAAAGAAAGGGGAAAAGATGATGCTGAGAGTCAAGGAGCTTTTATACGTTGATGTAAAATTCTTAAGCTGATTCAACATCTTGTCATAAATTTTCCGTTTTTAAAACTGCATCAAGGCATATTGTGCAGTAATCTTGATTTTCTCATTTCCTGCTTCACGCAAAGACTTAGATTAATCAGAGATATGAAATATTAGCTCTGTTTGGAATTAAACTCAAATTTTTTATGTAAATCCACATTAAAAAACTGAAAACATACCAGAACACAAGAAAAAAATCCAAAGTTGAAAACAAATGAAGTGTTGAGGCTTCACACTGTCCATGACCTCAAACATAGTGCAGATGCTTTGCAAATATCTGAAAAATTGGACTGGTCCAAGATTGTGTAGCAGTTTATCCAAGTAACGTCTAATGTGTTAAACAACTGTCCGCTCTACACCCTGGTAAATCCTCTGTGATTTAAACAGTACAGAGAGTGAGAGAGAAAGCAGCTGGGTAATTTGAATGCAGCTCTGGACTGAGGAACTCATTTATGTCGCATGTTGTTTTATAAGCTGTGAGTTACATCTTGTATGTAACATACAGTATAACCAACAGCTTCCCTATGAAAACATTACATCAATAACTTTTGTAGGACATAATCCAGAAACCCTTAAAGGGAGAAAAAAAGGTCTAGATACAGTACAAATGATTTGTCTGTGTCTCTGTGGTTAAAATGGAAGACTGAAGATTAAAAATATCACACAGGCTATAATTTGCAGTGTGCACAGCCTCAAAACAGCCGCGTTGTCTAGTTTGGTTAAAACCAAAGTTTAAACTAGGACCAAGAGATCAGATCAGGACTAAAATGACTAGATATCTGAACACATCACACTAGTTTAAAAGGTTTATACTGGTCCCCTGTCAGTCACAGAGTAGATGTTATGACTACTAATTGTTTATAATTAAATTAATTTATCTTTATTACTTTTAATGTTTTATGTAAAGTACTATGGGTTGTTTTGAACAGGATATGTGCTATATAAATAAACTTGCCTTGCCTTATATACTTTTATTTTTTTACCTTGCACTGTAAGCTGCACATGGCGCTGAGTGGAGCCTGCACTGTTGGTGGCTCTGCATGAGTAGCGTCCAGCATGACTGAGCTCAGCTGATGGGATCTCGACTGGACCTGAGCACAGATCAACACACACACAAATTATATATATATATATATATATATATATATATATATATATGTATATATATATTCAACTAATTTAAAGATCCATTCTACCTGCAGCCAATGAAATCCATTTACATAAGACCATTCAAACTGATAACACATTACATTTATTCATTTTGTTAAATATGATTGTAACAAAGAGTAGAATTTGTACAGATACAATATCGACCTGTTGGCAGGATCGTGTACCCCTGTCCCTTTTTGGAAAGCTTCACACCATCTTTGCTCCAGTGGATTGTGGGCTGTGGGACACCAGATGCAGTACAAGCAATGACGACCGGGGACAGTCTGGTTACAACCAGCTCTGTGGATTCATCCGCAATCGATGGAGGCACTAGTGGGACAGATATCATGAGAGCAATTTTAACATGGAATGATAATATCACACCATGAAAGTAATGAGTTGAATGTAAAAAGTAAAGTTTAGTCACCAATGACAGTGAGGTGGATGGATTTGGAGTTCTCCCCAGCTTCATTAGAGACCACACATTTGTACACGGCTGTGTCCTCCACTGTTGGTGCTATAATGACCAGAGAGCCTGATGATAGCAATCTAAAAATAATATTAAGAGGTCAAGTTAATAATTAGAACAGGTTTTAAGAAACATATTTTCTTAACTTTAAGCTTGTAAAATAATTATACTATATACAGTAATTGCCAAAGAATCATAGAGATGAATTTATTCTGAGTAGAATAATTACATAAATGTGTTGACATTTCCAGGTTCACCTCTTAAGAAAAAGTTTTTAATATCTTAAATTAGTAAAGAGAGGGAGAAAACCTGGATCAACCTGTACATATTCTGATTCTGGTCAGTATTGATGGTTCGGCCATTTTTCTGCCAGCTGACAGATGGTTTGGGAATGCCGGTGGCCTCACAAGGTAAGGTGGTCTGCACGTTGACAATCACAGTCACATTGGTGCGACTGTCAGCGATGGACGGAGGCACTAAAAGATGAGAGGTGGGGATTTTGAGTTCATCGCATGATGTGGTTTGATGTGACCATATTTCACTTTTACAAATCTACCACCCACCGTATATTTGCAGGTCCACTCTCTTGCGCTGTGTCCCAGCCTGATTTGTTGCCATACACAAGTAGCGACCAGTATCGGTCACTTGAGCTACATGGATGTGTAAAGACCCATCCTCTACAAATGTGTACCTGCACACGTGCATATGTTTAATGCAATACGGATTTGCTGAAAGTTTTGTAAAATACTTGAAAAGAAAGTCTTTTGAAATAGGGACACCAATGATATGTATATAATGCGGTTTACCTGGGGTTGTTTCCTGCCAATATGACACCATTTTTCCTCCAGGTCACCTGGGGTGGTGGCACACCACTCACTATGCATTCAAGCACTGCTGGCTTGTCAACGTGCACCGACACCATCTGAGGACCATCCTTGATCGTTGGGGCCACTGAGGGGACAGATGTTCAAACTAAAACTTTTGTTCCTTCTTTTACAATGAACTGATGTCTATAAAAAGCTACAAACAGATTTATGTGAAAGAGCTCATTTCTGTTTAGGCTTATTCTTCTTCTGTGAGGAATTCTGGTTTTATAACATATACAGAAATGTACCGTTGACGGTCAGATTGAACTGTCGCGTTGTCTTGCCAGCGATGTTACTTGCCACACAGGTGTACTGAGCTCTGTCGCTGAGCTCGGCCATGTTGATCTGTAAGTAGCGCCCGGCAGACAGGACACGTACACGGGCAGAGGCCTACATAAAGAAAAAAAATTATTTACCGATATAATTCAGACCACATGGCCACATGCTGATAATTTCATCTTTTTTAAGGTTTGGAGATTTTTTTTTGTTTAACTGACCTGAAGTGGTTTCCCATCTTTGAGCCATGTCAGAGTTGGAGGTGGAACAGCATCAGAATTGCACTCCAGGGTAACTTGTCGGTTTAGCAGGACTGACACATCCTGAGGTGTGCTTTCTCCCGCAATGTTTGGCGGAACTGAAGTGGCATTAAACAGAAAAATGCACCATCAGGTACTTTATCAGCCAGTTTTATTTACTGGAAAAAAGAAATCTTCTTGTCAGCTGTGTGAAGAGGTTAGACAAGGAGGAATATTTGGCCATAGGAGGCATCCATCACGTTAATGTTAATGGGCATTAGTTCTCAGAATGAAGGCACAACAATGATGAAGGATGGTTAAGGATGGGAATGCCTTACTGTACTTATCTTAACAAAATAGTGGCAAAAAACATCCTTTAATAGAGACTCCTGCCTACCTGCAGTCTATATCTGACAAACACTGAAAACATAACTAGGGTATGTGATAAAGAAAATTACAAGTTACTAGCAGGTGAAATAATATATTTAAGAAGAATAGGAAAACTTTCTACCATAAAAACATCAGCAATCAGTCTTCTCCCTTTCTTAGACTGTGGTAAAAACAATTCCTGATTTTACAGCATGGTAATCACACACTTCCTCTAACTTGTTTCAAGCATGCTGCTCCCATCAAAACCTGATTAAATAAGCACCATGACATAAATGGATTTGATGCCTTGTAGTATTCTCAGTCTTTTGATGAGTAGCTCTTCATTAAACATGTCATACATCCACTTCACTCACCATGCACTCGAACGAGGAACTCTTTGTCATCATCTCCTGCTGGACTGCTGGCTAAGCAGCTGTACCTGCCTATGTCCTCCAACTGAATGGGAACAAGTGTGAGGAAGGTATTATTATTCTATGGCTCTTCTGCTATCATATGAAGCACATAATGGAAGAATGAAGAAACTATAGCATGGGTAAATACAAAAATCACAGTATCACAAGTATTTCACTACAGTGGTCCCATGTGGCTGACCTGTGCTGAGGCTACAAGGAGTACCTCTCCTCCGCGGAGGAGACGCAGGCTGTCTGTCTGTGGGAGTGGGCGTCCATCCTTTAGCCAGGTCAGAGAGGGTGTAGGGATACCTGTAGCTTCACACTGGAGCTCCAGAACATTATTAACAACCACTGTTACTTCTAATGTGTGTCCAGAGCCTTCAATGTGTGGAGGATCTGACCAAGACAGAGATGAATTCATAGCTAAGGTCAATTTATTTCTCACCCATTAATCTGAGGATGAAACTTCAAATTAAAATTTTTCACTAACCTAGAACTTTCAGACTGAAGTGACGGCTAGCTTGACCAGCCGTGTTGTTAGCCAAACATGTGTAGCGCCCTGTATCGTTAACCTGAGTCCGGCTGATCTGTAGGGTGGTATTCAGTTTGAGGAGCAAGACGTGGTGGTCAGGAACTAGAACCACTCCATCTTTGAACCATGAAATGGCAGGAGCTGGGTTCCCATCAGCAGCACACAGCAAAGATGCCAAGTTTCCTTTGACCACAGTCACATCGTCTGTGCTTCCTGCTCCATCCAAGCCAGGAGGAACTGAAGAAAGTAATTTAAAAACTCACTGAAGTTTGTTTAACTTGGTTTAATTAGGAACATTTCCAAAGGTATTCACTGATCAACTTACCATGCACCTGCAGGTTATAATGTATGTTGTCCACTCCTGCCCTGTTTGTTGCAACGCAGGTGTACCTTCCACCATCAGACACCTGGATTCGTGTAATCCTGACAGATTTAATATTACAATGTTTCACTGAAAATGAACAGAATCCAACTTGCTTGTATTCAGCTGAAAAACTAATCTTGGGGTAGCTATCAGCAATGTTGACGCCAAGTTATTGTCTACTCCATAAACATCCTCCTTGTTTAGTAGCTTCATGGTTGTAGAGCCAAGAAAATAATTCCAAAATCATGCAGGTTCCAGAATATTTTGAATAAATAAGTGACACTCAGATTATATCTCATGGTAAATTTAACAACATCTTCCTGTTATTTCATATAATAAATAATTTTGTCTAATGCTTTCCATGCGCCCTGTCCAATGACCTACCGGAGCACCTGTCCAGCAGAAAGAAGCCGTATGTGGGAGGAGACTGGCAGAGGTAGGCCATTTCTCAGCCAGTTTAGCTGCGGCAGAGGAGACCCAGTAGCAACGCACTCTATATTGACAGAACTGTCCAGAACTGTGATCAGGTCCTCGGCCGCCTCACTGTTTCCAAGTATCGCAGGAGGCACTGGGTTAGCAAATGGAAAGTGAGGTCAGTAAAGGGGAAACAAACTGGTGGTGTCATCATCAGCAAGACCTAATAGATTGTCTCTATTCAATGTTGCATGTGGCGTTTATTTAATACTGTAACAAGGTAAGAATGGTTAAACCCACCGTATACATTCAGATTAAATATCCTGTCTTCCTCTCCGGCGGTGTTGGTGGCCACACAGGTGTATTTTCCGCTGTTTTCAGGGAGAGCTCTGCTCACTGTGAGTGTGCTGCCATCTGGACTGACTCTGATCATAAAGACACAAAATACTTCTTTACAGAAACGCAGCCCATATAACCCTCCAGCAAAGTTCGTATTTAATCTCCTTCATGGTAAAAATCAAAATGTCCCGCACTGGTAACTGCCAAATGATTGTCATTGTCTTACACCCTATTTATTGAGTAGCTGCAGTATGGGTACAGATTTAAATACAGTCTCAAAACTTTCATTCAAATTATTATGGAAATATCCATGACAGAAATGCTACTTTCTACTTTTTCTTGCTTTTTTCTGGCAGCACTTATTTCTGTACCTGAGCCCTTTGTTCCCCGCACTGTTGATGGATTCCCCATCCTTCAACCACTGGATGATTGGAGTTGGGTTTCCCTGAGCTTGACAGATGAGATGGATGCTTTCATTTACCAGGACTCCCATTTCACTGGGCATCTCTGAGCCAGAGATACGAGGTGGGACTAGGAGAAAATTACCAGTTAAACCAATCCATTACATAATTGTAGAAATGCTTATGCTATCACTAAAACAGGATTTGGATTATCCAGTTAATTATAATCAAAATGACCATACAGCGTAATCTGGGAAAAAATGAATACAGTAGGCACAGTGTAACAACTGAATTGGTTGTGTGCATTAGCTTGTGGAAAATGATGGAGACCTGCAGTAAAAAGTAGAAAATACCTTGTATGGTGAGGTGGTAACTCTTACGTGCTTTGCCCTCCATGTTGAAGGCCAAGCACGTGTATGTACCGCTATCAGAAAGCTGCAACCGTGCAATCTGTAGTTTACTTCCCCCTGAGAAGATGTGCATCTCCAGAGAGTCTGAGTTCACTAAAGAAAACATGAAGTGAGAAAGTGAGCTCATTTACCAAAGTACTGACATAAGTCGACTGGTGAACTGATTTCTCCCTGAAGGAAAAATATTTTATTCTTTAAATCTGCACTTGGCTCACCTATTGGGTGTCCATTTTTCAACCAAGTGAGACTGGGCGGAGGAATTCCAGTAGCATCACAGGCAAAAGAAACTGGGTTACTGATGGTTTCCACAACCCTCTCTTCTGCTGGGCCATCAATACTAGGAGGAACTAGGTAGAAAGTAATCTCTTAGAATAGATTCTGCATATGAATATGTTTGTTTTCAAGTGTGCGTTTCATGAATTTTAACACTTGTAAAAAGATATTTAGTTAGAATAGGCTACCGTGGATGTTCAAGTGGAAGTTTTTGTCTACTTGTCCAGCAACATTGGTGGCCATGCAAACATACTGTCCTGTATCAGACACCTGCAAAAGAATAAATAAAAACAAAAGTGTGTTTTCAGTTCTGCCAGATGTCACAGTTGTTGTGCTACCACTTGTTAATTTCTGGGAGAAAAAATAAAAAGATTTTTGCAATAGGATGTAATTAATTTGAAAAGGCATATATCATTGCTGATGAAGCATCAAACAGAAATGGATAACAGAAAAGAAAAACAACTTGATGTGATGGGTAAAACAGAGACAAACAGTTTGGTATTTCTCACCTCAGAGCCTCTGATCTCAAGGATCCTTCCCTCGGCCAGAATATTTAGGTTGGCTGTTTCCGTCACCACCCTGCCGTTCTTGTACCAGGTGATGGTGGGAGGAGGGATGGCATTGGATTCACACTCCAGAGTCACCAATTTACCAACGAGCACACTAACCACCACGGGAGAGTTTCCATAACCGCCCCGGATACTGGGAGGAACTGCAAGATAGAGTAACAATGGAAATCATTTGCTGTATGATGTAAAGAGAAGCCAGAAGCGCACAGAACAGTGCGAACAATAAAAATGTGAACTGACCAAACACAGTGAGATAGATGTGTTTGTAAGCTTCTCCTGCTGCATTCATGGCCACACAGATGTACTTTCCCCCATCAGATACCTTTGCTTTAAGAATCTGTAAAGTACGACCACCTGAAGACACAAATGGACCCAAATATTATCACAAAATAAAGATTTCCTACATCTTTTTTTTAAACATCATAACATTTAGAGTTATTTGTGTACTGCAGCTTCACTGGTCGTCACCACTTTGCTGAAGCTAAATGTTGACCCAGAAGGTGCATACATCACTACCCAGTACCTGGCATGATGAGGGCATTGGTGTTGGCCTGAATGGGGCCTCTGTCATTTAGCCAGCTCAGTGTGGGAGGAGGGAATCCAGAAGCTTCACAAGAAAGAGACACAAAGTTGTTCACCACCACCGTGACATTGTCTGGACTCACACCGATAATGGTGGGAGGCACTGCAATGTAGAGAAGACACAGTGTAAAAAGCACGGCAAATAATATCTCCAAGGTGATTTTGAAAGCAAAAAAAGTCAAAAGATTTAGTTCCCTAGTTAAAAGTGACATGATCTTACATGAAAAAAGAGGTGGATTTATTTCATAAATCCAACAAAGAAAAGTTATTCAGCATCCACTCCAACTACTCACCATGAATATTAAGATTAAAGTGTTTTTCTGCACTTCCAGCCACATTTTCAGCCACACACACATAACGGCCTGTGTCAGATACCAGAGCTGTCAACACCTGATGGAAAAAGTAGTGCATCATGAGCAGGTATACAAATTGGGACTGTGGTACTTATTGGTTATAAATTAAGCAATGCAATGTGCAAATCCACACTGAGAACAACTTAAATAGCAAAATAATACAGAAACGATTTAAAACTGTAGTAACTCGGACATGCCATCATCCAAACTGCAATGGACCTAGTCCCCAAAAATTAAATCACTACTTTTAAATTCATTGTGTTGTTGGTTTAGCAGCATGAGTTATGTATAAAAAAAAACTATAAATCATGTTATAACCCATCTTTTCTGTCTGTTTTCTGGTTTTTACCATAAGTGTTCTCCCATTGGACAAAATTCGATGAGAGCTCTGAGAGCTGATTGACTGGCTGTCCTTAAACCAGGTGATCTTGGGTGTAGGATTTCCATCCACATGACACTCCAGCTGGGCAGTTTTGTTGACCAGGACGGTGACTTCATCAGGCACGTCACTGTCTGTTCCGCGTATGGTTGGTGGTACTGGGGAAGGACAGACAGAAACCATGAGACCATGAGAAGCGGCTGCATCTACTTTTTTTTTTGCAACATATCAAACGGATCAAAAACTCACGTAACACTCTAACATCATACTGAAGTGAATCTTCCCCTGCTTCATTGATGGCCACACAAGTGTACCTGCCAGAGTTTTCAATCTGGGCCCTGGGGATCTGTAATACTCGCCCACCTGAGGATTAAAATAATCAGCATTTTTATATAAACAGAGTCTCTGTTTATCTATCAGTCTACTTCCTTTCTTTCTGGTTGTTCCCTGCATCTGCCTTTACCTGGTAGGATCAAAACTTTATCATTGGAGGTTAGTAGCTGTCCATCTTTGTACCAGGTGAGTGTTGGAGGGGGTACAGCATTTGTCTCACAGTACAGAGAGATGGGATTGTTCAGAATTACGTCCCGAGCATCCCCTCCATAACCAGAGGCCGATGTTGTGTCACCAGCTCCACCGGGTCTGTTGAAATTAGGCGGGACTGAAAAGAAAGCAGAAAATATTTGAACCACACTCTGGAGGATTATTTAGAGCTTTATTTTTGGTTTTGAGGTTTGAAAGACAATAAAGCAGCTATTTCTGGATGTGTCTCAGAGGACGTAGTGTCAGCAGCCTCTGTTAGCCTGTGAGCATGAGTCAACCCAGTTCACCTTGTATATTTACATCAAAGTCCTTCTCATCCTCTCCAGCTACATTAGTGGCAACGCAGGTGTACCGGCCGGTGTCCGACACCTGAGTGTGTTTGATCTGAACAATTCGGCCATTGGCTGTGATGGACAGGTGGTCATCTGTCTTCAGGATCTGTGGAAAATGTGTTTTCAAGTTTTTATTGGCATCTTGTTTTGAGAGAAGAACGTCCTACACTCAAAAGAGTAAAGGCAGGTGTTGTAAATCCATACCTGTCCGTCCTTATACCACTGCAGTGCTGGGGCGGGAAAAGCCTGAGCTACACACTCCAGAGTCAGCGTGCTGTTGATCTTTATCTTGACCTCTTTAGGAGCCAGTCCCTCTCCAGGAATGTCATTCTTATTGATCTGTGGTGGAACTTGAGTCAAAAGCATTTTTAAGTTAATGCTCCTGTTTTATCTGTATGTTTGCATCAAAACATGATGTTTTTGAGAAATATACAAATTCAGTAACATCCAAAAGTTGGACACACATTTGATTTAATGGGAAAATGAATGGGAGATGCAGATATCTCACCATAAACCTTGACTTCATAGTGCTTCAGTGTTTCTCCAGCTTCGTTTGTAGCCACACAGGTGTACCTTCCAGCATCTTCCTCTTTAGCGTTGAGAATCTGCAGCGTTCGCCCGCCTGTAAAAGAACAAGGCTTAGAAACATATAAAAAATATACCAGACTATGCTTTCATTATAAAAGTATCTAATGCAGAAATCTGATCTCACACCTGGAAGTACTCGGACGCTGCGACTGGATTCGAAGGGAGTGCCATCCTTGAGCCAGGTGATCAGAGCGGGAGGGTAAGACTGGACTTCACACACCAGTGAGGTGGGGCTGCTCAAGGTTACAGTAACTTCTTCGGGAGAAATATCAGGGCCCGATCCAGCAATGGTGGGAGAAACTGGTGAATAAAATGATTAAATTTGACTGCAAATCAACACATTTGCTTGACTGATTTAATGAAACATTCCAGATTAAAAGGAGTTGTCTTTATACCCAGAACATTGAGGTTGAAATGCCTGCTGCGGTCTCCTGCACTGTTAGATGCTAGGCAGCTGTACCTGCCGGTGTCTGCAACTTGGGTCTCAGAGATTTGGAGAAAGCGACCATGAGACAACACTTTGTGGCGCCTGTCAGGCAACAACAGTTGTCCATCCTTTAGCCATTTAATCTCCGGTACAGGATTACCTGTGAAATCATTAAAAGGAAGTCAACTAAACCGCAAAGTAAACAGTGTATTTTCTGTAACTTCCATTAAGAGCTGACAAAAAACTTCTCATTGGGAAAATGTGTACTTTACCTGATGCCTCACAGGTGAGCGTGATGTTGTGTTTCTCCTTTACTTTAGTGTCCACAACCGTTCCCTCCTCCAATATACTTGGTGGAACTGTTAATCACACCAATTAATGGTTTCCACTCTTTCCCTGTACAGTGTGTATCGTTAGCAGTTTTACTCAAACAGGCATCTGCTGCCTTCTTACCAAGGACATCCAGGTCAAAGCTCTTCCTTTCTTCTCCAGCACTGTTAGAAACGATGCAAGTATACCTTCCAGCATCCTCTACTGCAGCGTGCATTAGACGAAGACTGCGCCCACCTAGAGGCCAAACGGGTCAGTTATCTGATAATTTCAGTGAAACAACCTTTACTGCATCCTCTGCTGTCTCTCTCTATGTCCTTATTAGTGCTTTCAGCGCATCCATGTTGTCAGCAACCAATCACACATTTTCCATCAAAACAAATGGAAGAAATGGTCTGAATTTCCTCCCCTTTTCCCACTGCCTTGGATTTAGTGTAATATTTTATCTATCTATCACTGGCTTTGCTTTGCAAGGGTTCAAAGACAACACTTTTTAACATTCGTTAAAACATTTATTTAAAGTTCTGACAATCAATTGGAAACTGACCTGAGAGGATGCGCACTGAGCTGGTTGCCCTCACTGGCTGACCGTCCTTCAGCCAGGAGATGGCAGGAAGAGGGACGCCAGAAGCCTCACAGCTCAGAGCAACGGGGTTCTTCACCACAACACTCACTTTTTCTGGGAACTCCACCTGACCAATTATACTAGGGGGGACTGGGAAAGGCGATTAAATTAAGAAGATTAAATTCTACTACTCCAGATTTCAGAAGAATGATTAAACACAAATAAGTAGCACAAATCAGCTTAAAATTCATACCGTGCACACTGATGTCATACTTGCTTTCAGCCTGTCCTGCCACATTTACAGCGATGCAGGTGTATCGTCCTGTGTCCGACACCTTAGCATCTTTAACCTGCAACAACCTGCCCTCATTCAGGATCTTTGCTCCATGGCGGCCCGTAATGGGTCGTCCATCCTTCAGCCATGTGATCGCTGGTCGAGGCACACCCTCTGCAGCACACTGCAGGGTCACATCACTCCCCTTCGTTACCGTGACATCATCAGTGTCATCTTCACTGCGAATGATGGAAGGGCGAACTGAAATGGGAAGAGTGGGTAAGTTGTGTGTTTTTAAAATGACACGGAAAGCACAACAAGCTGTGGCAACTACAGTGTAGAACATATTGTTAATGTATCCGGGTGATTTACACACACAAGTATAAGTATATTGATATTACAAGGAGATCCAGCTATTTGCATGTTAAAGTAATTTAGATTAAAGAAACATTTTAGAGATTTCTCCAGCCTGCCTCAATGTATATTTCACTCACAGTGCAATACAGTTTTTATTGGTTGATCAGTGGATGAACTGATGTGTTACACTTGCCATAAACCTGCAGGCTGTACTCCTTGGAGGCTACTCCCGATGCACTGGAGGCTGTGCAGGTGTAAGATGCCGTATCAGTCCTCTCAGCACTGGAGATCTGGAGCTGGCGGCCTCCTGATAAAACCTTTAGCCGCTGGTCCAACTTGAGTTCAGAACCTAAAACATGGAGAAAACCCAGGATTTTGCTAAAAGATCCTGCCCACAGTAGCCATTTTCTCTTTTAGACTTCTTGCCCCTTTTTTCCACTCATGTGCCCACATACCATCCTTCCTCCATGTCAGGTTGGGAGGCGGTATGCCACTGGACTCGCAAACCAGAGTTATGGGACTTCCTTCGATCACCGTCAGAGGAGACACCTCTTCTGACCCACGGATGCTGGGAGAGACTGCAATGACAGCAGTCAACCAACAGGAGGCAGTCAGGTCACATTCAATCATAATGAGACATTTTAATGGGTTTTTTAATACAGCAGAGAAACTGTTCTTGTTATTGTAAAACTATTTTTTCTATTTGTATCGACAGTAAAATGTTAAAAAACATTTCTTTAAAGAAAATGGGAATTTGTTGTTATTGACAATCAAACACAAACAGTTGGAGATGGAAATGAAGACAAACTCACCCCATACATTGAGGTTATAGTTCTTCTCTGTTTTTCCAGCAACATTGATGGCTTCACAGGTATATCTACCAGCATCCTGCACCTGAGCACTATTAACCTACAAATCAAATTCACACAGGTCACTCACAATAATTAAAACAATATTGCACTGATTCATGCGTTACTTCTCTAACTAATGAGGAAGAAAGCAGTAGTAACAGTCCAAGTGTCCAGCGGGTTGTATAACTCTGATAAACTTCACCTTGAGTAAACTCCCGTCTGCAGAGACGGTGACACCAATTTTCCTGAAGAACTGGCGGCCGTCTTTTCGCCAGAAGAGTGCAGGTGGAGGGATGGCGTCGCTCTGGCAGTGAAGCTGCACCGGATGTCCAAGCATTACCGTCGCATTAACCTCCTCCCCCTTGATGTTCGGTGGTACTGGCAAACACAAATACAAGTCATTAATAAGAAATTAAAACCTCAGTAAATTCTTTGAGTAAAAAAATTAGTGTTGATAAGAAACATTAAGTGAAGAAGGTGCTGCTGGAATTTTTCACACCATGAATAAGACACGCATCTGGCTGGGACATCTTTGAGGCCAAAGCACAGACGTGTGAGCTTACAGAGGGCAACCATTTGAGATAAATTAACTGAGAGCTGTGAAACCTCAACTTAGGAAATCTCCACTCTGTAAATCATCGTGTCTGCATGAACACCAGACAGGAGACCTTGAAAACATTATCTAGCTCAGGAGTTTTTTTATGAAAGCCTTTATTGATCAGTTTTACATGAGACAGTCACCCTTTTTTTGGCAAATCTAACCAGCTGTAGATAACTTTCACTTATATGTCTTGTAATAACGTTGCCGTGCAAACAAAGCCCAAGTCACCTTGAGAGGACAAAAACAGACATGGCAATTTGCACAAGTTTGCCTCTATTTCTGATGACAAGATCGTTTCTACGTTTTTTTACCTCAACCCCTGCTAAAAAACCCTTTTTGAATTGTACAAAGCCACATGGCTGAAGATCCTGATTCTACACACTCCCAATCCGTAAATATTGATGCTTTTCTCTGGCCATTAAACCAGCAGATTATCCCCTTCTCTGGCACATTGCTGCTTCTCTGAGCAAAGTCAGATAGCAGAACTCTGCCGTGTTTGGTTTACTCTATAACAACACAACAGCTAAAAAAGATTATGACGTTGTCGGCAGGATTCGAGACCCCAATGGATTTCTAGTCCATCGCCTTAACCACTCGGCCACGACAACCCAGATTGAAGAGTCACTGGTCACTGATCTGAACTGACATGTCACATGCACATGCACACGCACAAAATGACGTGCCATTATTTGCATGTTAGTGTTAACAGATGTTTTTATGGTCTGCTTGAGGCCTTTGTCAGACATTGTTTAAGGATTTTTATTCAGGTCATGTTAGTGATGCTCTGCTGATAAATATAAGACACAACTATAATCATTAGTAATCAGTAAAAACAATCAAAAATTGTGACATTTTTAAAGATGTTTTTTGTTGACTCTGTTCTGTCTCTAATGTAGTGCATCTTCTTAAAGTCTGAATTATGACAGTGATGAAAGTTTTATTGTTGGTTTAAAAAGGCCTCATCTGTGAGTCAAAAGTAAAACAAAAACAGAAAACCTCCCAGTCAAACTCAAAACTTCGAGTCAAACCCGCCATCACTCAACCTCAATGCCGCCTGATCAAAGGTTTTAAATTTCATTGTATTGTTCATATTGTGTTTTTCGTAAGTACAGAGTTTTACAACTCCAGTTGATTTCAGTGAATCTGCATTATGTGCATGAAATGCCTGCTTATTCAACTTCTGTTATTAATTTACGAAGGAATAGTAACTAATTTTTCTTGTCAGATTTTCAAGTTTAGTCCATTATCTTCTTTAAGATAACACAGGTTGAAAGTAAAAATATCAATAATACTTTTAAAATACAAGAATACATGCAGTGAGGTTTTATCCATGCAAGTGACAACTGGAAAATAGATTTTCTCACCATAAACGTTGAGGTCGTACTCTCTTTGTTGTTCTCCTCCAGCGTTTACCGCCACACAGGTATATCTGCCAGCATCACTAACCTGTGCACTGCTTAGTGACAACACTCTGCCACCAGACAACAGCTGAGGGGGCAGAAACAGACACTAAATATCACAAATATGCTTTTTAATGTTTATAATCAATTTGGTATAGTAAAAGTAAATAAAACATTTCAAGAAAGAAAAGATCAACTACAAGTGATAGTGATCAAAGTTTAAAGTAACATGTATCTGAAACTGATAGATGAAGTGGTGAGTAGGCAGTCACCTGTATGCCATGTGAAACACTTGCCACAGGGCTGCCGTCCTTCAGCCATGTCAGACTGGGCATGGGCACACCAGAGGCCTCACATTCCAGCCTGGCGACTTCATTCACCACGACTGTTACGGTGCCACCTCGGCTGGAGATGATCGGAGGCACTGTGAAAGAATGTGTAGTTGTCATAAACATAGGAAACAGGACACATCATCAATGCAGGACATGTTTATAAAAAGAAAGGGAAAAAGAACACCCACCAAACACTTGCAGGCTATATAATATTTCTGCTGCTCCAGCCAGGTTGACAGCTACACATTTGTACATTCCAGCATCAGACAGCTGGACCCGCTCAATCTCCAGCACCTGGCCACGTTTCAGAATGGAGACACCAACTGTGCCAGTCAAAGGTCGGCCATCTTTGTACCAAGTGTTTGCTGAGGCATAAAGATAATGGTGATAAAGGACGTATTATCGTATGGTTTGGATGTGCAGTAAAATGAAAACTGCTTGGGAAAATGTACAAAGTCTTTGGATAAAACTGTTAGTTCTTCTTTTCACCATGATCCAGTTCCTGTTTCTTGAATGGCAATGCTGAATCAGTTTGGCATAAAGTTCACAAACAGATCTTTATAACTGGATGTATGCTAGTTAAAGGACTGATAGCAATTATGTGGAGAGAGATGCAGATCAGACATTCAGACATTTTTAAATGCTTTGCATGGAAAGAACTATATCCCATCTAAGTGAGTTTTCTAATGAATAACAATAGCTGTGGGAACCTATCATGCTTATCCATAGAATTTCCATCTTTTCCAGAATTTGTTCCATATCTCACCATGCATTTGAGACACAAACCATTTTTAAGCACTTATCTTTTCAGTCATTGACACATCTTGTATATCACCTATGAAACATCCTGTCTTCACTGGATTTAGGCATCACATTATTAAATGTTCCCTCCTTTACTATGTATTGAAAGAACATACTCTAGTGACTTAACATGTTTGTCTAAGTCCTACAAATCTCCAAAGCGTTTACTTCAAATTCAGCTGGAAAAAACACAAAGTCGTTTCTTTCTACATAACCACACATCTATTATTTAAATGTTTATCTCAGCCAAAACTGCTCACCATACAGTTCCCCTGCCTGTAAGGAGGAGTGGGACAAAAGTGAAGCTGCCTGCAAGGAGACAACTGAGACCACCTTTCTAACTTCCTTTAATAGTCACAGATAAAGACAGCTGCCGCAAAACCATGTTCAGCTCAGCAGTGTGACAGAGCAATGCCCTGCCATCGCTGCCTGAACACAGCAGGACTGAGGAGAACATTTCTGACATTTCTTACCGGGTAATGGGCTGCCTGTAGCTTTGCACTGGAGCGTAGTGGAAAAGCCTGACAGAATGGTCTGGTTGATGATCTCTCCTGAGAGGGGGATTCTAGGAGGATCTGAGAGATAAATGAAGTGTTACACTCAATAACATTAATTTATTGTGAGATATCCACATCCACATTACTTGATAAGGAACGAAGAAGGAACAAAGATGTACAACAGAAGTAAGGAGATGAGTTACAAAAAGGTCATGTGGAGGGAGTGTGTGATGCATCTGAAAGTTACCATGGACACTGAGTCGAATGTGCTGTTGAGCTTCACCAGCTGCATTAGTTGCCAGGCAGGTGTATCTCCCAGAATCTTCCAATCTAGCCTCTGTGATCTTGAGAGTTCTGCCTGCTGACTGTATCTATGGGAGTTATAGGTGCAGACGAATAGAGAATACAAAGGACAGCATGCTGTAACTACAACTTCATGTGAAAATCCAACAAATCGTTTCACATATTGCAGAAAACTTCAAAGTATCTGTTGTTAATGCAAAGTTTTATAATGTGTTTGTATGACAACAACAATAATTCATAACAGCATAGCAAGCCAGGATTTAACAGCAATGGTCTAAACAAAATTAATAAATAAAAATCTTAGCTGTTATATTTAAACAAGTGTTAATTGAAAACATTATAAAATCAGCTACCCATTAAAAATGACAGACTGAATAACAACAGTTGGATTTAGAAAGCCAATTCATGGCTACTGTATGTCAGTGATGCTGTCATATTAGATTTAAACCCACTCCTTGAAACAAAGTGTTATAATAATCTTTTGGTGCATGCCAGAGGTAAATATCTTTAATTAATAATTGCCAATCAGGAACCAACCTTAAGGTGCTCCTTGGTTGTGTCCACGGGTCGGCCATCTTTGAGCCAAGTAATGCTGGGTGGAGGGATACCGCTGGAGATGCACTCCACACTGATGGACTTGCCGAGAACCACAGAACGCTCAGCAGGCCCAGTCGTACGGATAGATGGAGGAACTGTAGAGGTGCCACGAACAGATTTAGTATCTTAAAACACTTTACAATTCTAAATGAAAAAAAAACAACAACAAAACAAAAGTGTTTACCAAAATGTAATCATTCCCGAAGCTTGTGTTATGAGTGAAAGTTACAGAAATGAGACCTGCGACATTTGAAAAACTATTGATATTATTCCTTAATTTTCATGATTTCCCCTTTTTGTTACCTTGTATTACCACATTGAAGTCCCTTTTGTGGTCTCCTGCTTCATTGGAGGCTACACACTGGAAGCGAGCTGTGTCAGAGATCTGAGCACTGGAAACAATCAGCCGCCGGCCGCCGGCTACAATCCGAAGCCCTTCACCCTGTCTGACTGGTTTTCCATCCTTATACCACCTGGCGAGGAGAATTTTTTACAGTGATGTTGAGCGTGTTCGAGCTTCTGTCTCCATGTTTTTCTGTTTTTCCATCAGACGGATGTATTACTTGATGACTGGGGCCGGTGTTCCAGTGGCGTCACACTTCAGCTCCAAAGGGTTGTTAATGATAACTTTGCTGTCTGTCACATCTTTGGTTCCATCGATTAGAGGAGGAACTAGGAGTGTAAAAGAAATAATGAAGAATGTTTTACTGAGTGTAAAGAAGATATCCTCTAATTCGGGGGTCTTCAGTGTTTTTCAGACAAAGGACCCCGAGCAGGGACCATGATACAGTTATCTGGCATTGCATTAAGATGTATGACGTATTGCTGTTGGCAGAGTGGCATGATGTCTTCTTCTCCTACAGTAACAGAGATCAGAGGTGCCAAACACTCTTCTTGATTACACTGACACCTTTCAAGACTGAGTCTGTGACATCGGACAATTCAGTGCGCTCAACGAGTGAGAAGGGGTTGTAGCGAAAATGGGGGTTTGGTCCGGACCACTGGTCGCTGCTGCGGACCACGGTGTAATGAGTGGTCCGTGCCTTTAGGGGGCGACTGAATCAGTGGTCTGTCCACTGGTCCTGCCATGGACCAGGGTGTAACCACTGGTCCGTTCACTGGACATGCCACAGACCATGGTGTAATGAGTGGTCATTGCCATTAATCAGTCCGTCTTATTGGTCCATAATTTGGCTTTTCATACATAAGTTTTGTCACACGTACTTTTAATAAATAAATAAATTAAGATTAATGTGGCAAAACTAATGTGGCAACCATATTACTGTGGTGTGAAAACCAAAATAAGGTAAGACATTGTTTATTGATTCCTGAGGGGAAATTCACTAAATAAATAAATGTCCACGTACCCTGTCGACTGCTTATTACTCCACAGGTACTTTGATATAATTTATCTAAAGCAGAAGTTAAACATAATACTTTTAAAGGGACTATACCCGATTTCACGTCCGGCTAGCTTAGTCAGCGATAGCGGCTTTTTTTTTTTTTAAGCTTTTGTGTGACACTTTTTCTTGGCTAAGGGGTTTAACTTTCATAATTTGACTCCGGATCACTAGGGGAACGCTATTACTGGCTGATCTGAGTCTGGACGTTCCAAAAATTTACCCGGCAGAGAAAGAGCGTCACGCCAATGCTAAAAAAAATAGCCGCTTTCGTAAACTAAAATGCCCTGAACTCGTACATATGCGCAATCAATGAGTCATTAATTGTAACGAAATTACCCCTTTTACCACATACTATACCACGTAGAAAACCATTTTTCTGAGAAAGATTAAAATAATATCAGGTATAGTTCCTTTAACTGTTTTGATTTATTCTTACAACTCTCTTCAGCGTTGTTTGCTCAAGCAGGCAGCTGTTTCCTGCTCTGATGAAGAAGAAGAAAAACTCCTTTATCTATGACATAAATTTTAGGAAGAACTTTAGTAAATCTTTTCACAAAAACACATTTATTTTACAAAAGACTATGCGCGTAATTTAAAATATATATATATATATATTCAAAAGAAAAGCTGTTTATGTGTGAAAAGTGTTGCTATATGGATGAAAGTAACAAATAACTTTTACTTTGATTTTTGTAACAAAGTAGATTTTTGTGTGTTTGTATACCATTGTGTATTCTGTGTTCTGCTTTTTTATGTATGTATTTTACCTTGCTGCAATTTCACTGTCCTCTGTCAGAGGAAATTATTTGAGGTAGATCACAAATTTTTTTATCTGAGGTTGTTTAGAGGAATATTGTCACATGTTCAACATAGGCACAAGCATCATTGTGTAACATCTATTTGATTTTGAAATGCTTATGAAATTTTTATTCTGGGTTGTTTTAGATTTAGTAATAGTACATTGCAATATTTAATGATTTAGCACTTTTTAACTTCTTACTGAGACAATAAAATGATGATTCATGATACCTGACTTGTTTTCTGTCATGTCATTCAATGTTCTAGTATCGGTTTGTAGTTAGTGCACCTTTATTATTGGACTTTTCATTTAAAAGACTGTAGCCTGTTTTAATCCAAAATATACTGAAAAGAAATTCATAATCATACACGAAATATAAAATACATTTTTTAACTTTCATGTTTCTAATCTTAGAAGGAGTTCAGAATCTTCCCATAATTTCCGGTTTCCTTATGCTCTATCCAATCTGCCGCTCTACTATCAACCCCCAATAACCCCTTTTTAAAAGCTTTCAGCATCCCCTTTCCTCCCACAGCATGTCCGGATATGCCAGTCCCGCTACACTCTGTGAACCCACTCAGCCCTGCAGCATGCACGTCCTCAAATGCAGCTTCCCCCCTCATCCCCTTCTCCGCTGCTCAAGCTGCTCCTTCCTCCTCTCTCTTGTCCCATTAACACCACAGAGTTCTTGCTTCTTTCGCTTTCAGCCAATGTCCACTGCGAGCGGTCCACTTGCTCATGCTGTGGTCGGTTCCAGCCACTAGCAACTAATTAAATCCCCTCACTGCTGAAGTCACAGCAATCAGATTAAACCCTTTGCTGTTAATTAAACGACTATCTCCCTGTGACCTGTTTTTCCCACGAACTTTCTATTTCCCATGAATGCTCCCCTCTACACTCTAATAAGTGAACATAAAAGAATATCTTTCATTGCATGAATTATAACAATCTGCTATTCTAACAATATTGTTTCTGTCCTTGTTTTAAATCAACACAGAGTCATTTTCAGTTAAACATCTGCAGCCTGAGGGGTCGAAATGATCCACGCTTAGCCTTCTCATTATCTGGTCCACTCATGTTTGTGAAGATAAAATCCTCACAGCTGTCTATGTTTCTTCTTGCCATCACAGATGATTTTTAATCATTTTGAAGTGTGTTTGGAACATTTGCCCTAATATCCCTTGCAATCCATCTGAAAGTCCTTAAGGCAAGTGTCCCAATGGACGATCTCATCCAGTTATTAATGCCTCTCTTATCAGAAATCTGGTGACATTTTTGGAACAAACTGTTGCTCCATGATCACACTGATAAAATGATGCCCTTATAACATGTTGATATTATTTTTCTGGCCTTGAAATGTATAAATTTACATATTATTGAAGATTTTAGACATTGAGGATGTCTGCTGTTGCTGAGGGAAACACTAAACTCTGCAGTATCCTCTTTGGCCACTATCGAGCAGCAGCAGGCGATCGGATCTGTCAGCAGGTAACAGACTTGAGGAAGTATTGCTCCAGCAGGTAAATTACAAAGTAACCCCAGAGCAGCGTTTAAATCCCCGTAAAGTCCTGGGATCTCGTCTCTGTGTCTATCCCTCAACTTTGGCCCAGAGGCCCAAAGGAAAGGATTGATGGCAGCCTGACTCAACAGCATGGCAGCTAGACATTCTGTAATGCACTAATGTAGTTCATAAATATCGACCCCAGAGCTAAAATGGCAGGTATAAATCCTAGAGGAATGTCCCGGGCAGAGTGATGGTGAGATGAAGAGCAGCAGCCAACAACAGGAAACAGATCAAACTGCTGACACTCGCTCACCAATGAGCAATAATAAGAAGGAAAACCACTCAGATTAGACCGTGTGAATAGAACAGAGAAGGTTGTAGCTGGTGTGTAATAGTGCATACTGTATGTGTATGGCTTCTCATTATTGATTTTTACTATCTTTCTGTATTTTCTTTTATTTATTTAAAATTCTCTATTTAATCTGATTCCATTTTCATTTGCAGCTGACACCATAAAACTGATTTCAAATCACAGTCACGTTTAAAACACTTTCCTTCACTTTCCTTTTCCTTCTTTTAAAAGTCAGGTTTGATTAGGTAATAAAAACGTTTTGATTCGACTGGGTGCCTCTGTATGTTGCATATGTTCTTCCACAATCCATGCAGGCATATAATACTATTTACATGTCTCACAAAGAAGATAAAATGCTTATTGATCTCTGACTACAGACTGAAATGGTCTTTACTGTCAGGTCCTCTGCCAATATAACAGACTGAAAAAGTCATTTGTCCCTTGTTTATGACTAACCTTTATCATTGCTGTCATCCTCTATCACCCTTCGCACTCTCTCTCTCTCTCCTTCCACTCGCCCATTTTAATCTCTCTGGTCACACTTCATGATCACATCTGGGAGACAATACGGCAACAACAGCTCTTTGCCTCACACGGACCATGTTGCGCCTCTGAATAATCTGTCAGTATAATATAGTAAAACGCATCCCTAAATGGGACACAGATGCAAAACCTTTGGTTTTTAAGAGGCTGTGTTTGCTGCTGATGCTATAAAATAAGCTCAGAGAAATGCTGAGATATGCTGGAAACCTAAATATGGTGGCTTAGACAGGCTAGCAAAGACAGCATATTCCCAGGTCAGATAGCAACCTTAGCTGGATTTAAAACATTTACACAATATTTAAGCACTGTCAAGAAACGCATGAAATAAAAAAAGACATGAAATTTGGATTATAGAAGCATTTTTAATATTTTTTCCTCTCCTTTTCAGATACTGCTATCCTGAAATCAACCTTTCATGAGAATATTTGAACATTTGTGTCTTCTTTTTACTAGCTGACTTCCCTTTTACTCGCTATGTGGTTACATTGAACAGGAGTTAGAAAAATATGAAGCCATATCCTGTTGTCCCATCATATCCTATCGCCCCATCAGTTTGCCACATGTAAACAATTCTCCAAATGTTTAAAAAAAATAACAAAAAAAAACAAAACAAAAGAAAAACATGTTTAGGCACAGAAACTACTTAGAGGCTCGTGTCATTGAGGGGAAAAAAATATCCATCTGCACAGCTCAAATAATGTTTGCTATGTATCCTCTGAGAGCAAGAACAGTGGGACATTAAATCTTGGGAGACATGATAGGAGAAGACAAACACATGAGGAGACATGTTGTGTACATTGTGTTGTGGGGACACTCGCAATCTGGCTCCAGAAACCAAACAGGCCAGATTCAAATTTCAAATGAAAGCAAATCAGAGAGAAAATGCCTTTGTCATATTTCAAGAAACAGCTGATGATAAAAAGAGGTGGGTGGGGGAAGCATCATGAAGCAGCTTTTCCGATTTTTTGATCGCCGGCGTATTCGTGAGTGGATTAAGTCACATGACCTCAATGCCATCTTCAGCTAACAGAAGGTGAGGCTGCAAGTCCTGAGGATATAAGACTGTCCGATGAATTTGTAGTAAGCTGACTAATTTTCAGCTCCAGGACAGTACACATACACACACGAAAGCGCATAAGTACATACACAAGCCTCGCAGGAATTTCTGCACAAAATATCTTTAACTTGTCGTCTTCATCATGGTCTTAACAATGTAATATCCTTACAAACCTGCTCCTGTAACCACCTGAAATAAGAATAATGAGTTTGGGTGAGGTACCTCAAAAAGAGACTGATAATAAGATCTAAGGGTTTATGGTATCATTTTAAAGACTGTAGAACTGAATGAGCAAGTAATGAGCATGCAATTCATCGGGACTATATGTTGCTCTCTTTTCCCTTTATTGATCAATTCGAGACATCGGGTGACATCACAGCTCCATCCAGAAGGACAAAACTCAACAAGTGATGCAGTATGACCGGCCAGTGGGAGGAAAAAGAGAAGGTATGATTCAGTCCACCATCCACTGATAAAACAACAAAAATTTAAAAAAGTCAAACATCCGCATTAGTACAGTAAACCTTTTCCTTGCAGAGCAGATGTGACAGATGTGTGCAGTTTGATGGTGACATGTTACATCCCTTTATCCTGGATACAGTTTCAAGTAGAGTCTCTTGGAAAAGATTTCAATGATCAGGCATATAATATGAAAGAACACACTTTAAGTGAAGATATAAGTTGTTTGTTCCAGGAGAGTGTGCATATAAATGTATCCTTCTATTAATGCTGCTGGTTTCTTTGGTGATGGATATGAGATGGACGGATGCAAACTTCTTCAACGATCATCCTACCACAGTCACAACAGCTTCATTGTTGCTAAAGGTTTTTCTGTTTGTTTTATTTTGTTTTTAGCATGGTGGTAGCATCTTTCCATTTAGAAACAAAGCCACTATTTAAGAAGACAAGAGATTTATCAATAAATCTGATCAGTCTATCAAGTCTGCACAGTGAGTGGTGTGAGTGTAAAAACATTCTGGGCACAAATAAATCCAGCAGCAGCTGCTTCATGTCCGTTCAACTTAGCTCATTCTCAAAATAAAATTCAGAATTTATACTGTTTATGTGTTATTGGCAAACAGACACAGGACGAGTGATCTGTGGATTAAACAGATGGATCTCATCTTCTTTTTGGGGGTACAACGGCAATGCGAGACCTAGAAATTTTTCCCCAACATTAGGGCTCCATTTGTCTTGAAGAGCCAAAAACTACTTTGTTCTATGAATGTTGGACCTTATTCAGTCCTGTTAGAGCCATTAGAACTTAATTTAGACCCAAAGAGATGAGATGGCTAAGTTAATCACGTTCAGTTCCCAAAGAGTTTTTTTACAGTAATATAAAAGAACAAATTAAGAAAAGAAAGAAATCCAATCCTGAGTAGCTGTTTCAGGGTTGATATACTCTCAAATAACTATGTTCTTCTTTCAATACAGCTACATTTGAGTCTTTTAAGACCTATAAATATTACAAAACAGTAACAAGTATCTAATTCAATTTATACTATATCAGGCATTTGGGGCTACGCTTTTACTATACCCCCTTCATTCTCCTCAAATTAGGATGGACTAACATCTGTGCTTCGGTTTAAAAGAAACAAGCAAATCCAAGGATCTAATGGAAAAGCTGCAGAGGATGGTGGGGCATGTAGAGGTTGAGGAGAGCAGAACATCAAAGAAGAGCAGGTGTCAGAGGACGCTCGAGTTTATCTTCATAACGTCCCAGTCAGGGTGCGGTGAGTGGTAGATATGTGAGACTAATGTGTTAGACCGTTACCAAAGCGCTGTTTCTGGGAGAGGTCAAAGTTCATTTCTGACCTATGTTTAAGCCAATGTTCAGGTTTCGGGTTTCAGTCATGCTCCATGTCATCAACAATGGGGGTGTTATAACTCTGGAACAGAGGCTGCATGAAGAGGCCCATTGTACCGACCACACACACAAACACAAAGATCCACAGGAAGAGACGATCAATCACCATCGCCACATACTTCCAGTCTTCTATGATCTGCAGAGACAAAAGAAAAGTGTTACATGTTAAATTCTGCTAGCCGTACTGTTTACAGTCCTGATTTCAAGTAAAACTCATGACTATGATTCATATCCACTGCATCTTCTGCAATCAATATATTTTATATTTAATAGGCAATCTATTCACTTTTCAAAAACCTTTTTTATAAATCTTCAAATTTTGAGTTCATTTATGGGGTTTATTTCCTGTACCAGACAAGTTGAAGTGTTTAATGTTAAAAACATTATAGCAATATGCAAAAGAAATATTGACTAGTTCTTTTCTTCATCTAAAAGGTGTGAACATGATGATTGTGGTTTTTTATCTTCAAGTGGATCCAGTAGCCACAGGTACAACGACAGCTGCACAACAGGTACTTAACACTGTGTACTTTCTTCCTCTATCTACTTTTTAAGACGCTACTTTTCCCAAACACTGCTCTAGCACAGATCAGACAAACCTGCAACCAAAGTTTTAGATTTAAGATAATTTTCACTTTACACAGAGTATTTAGCAGTAATAGTAATTAAATAACAAAAAAAAGATGAATTTTTCTGTCATTTACTACTGCTAATACTACTACTACTGTCATTTAGTAGATGCTTTTATCCAAAGTAACTTACATTTGACTTACTAACTTTTGGTTTTGGCACGCACTGCATGCTTCAGCAGTTCAATTGTTTCACTAAAGATGTGTCAGTCAGAAACACAAAAGTCTCATCAAGGTTAATGTTTGAAGGAAGAGTCAAGGGATCAGTAGTCTGACCAATACACAAAATTTACAAAAAAAAACAAATTCTTTATGCTATCACGGATATTATACAAATCTTTTTAGAGTAAAAAACAAAAAAAAACTGACAGTGAAGACATTTTTGCAAAGGAAGCTCTTTGAAAGAACAAGTTGGTGTATAAACGCATGCAGACTCTTCTTCTAAACACTTACCCCCTCGTCATCATCCTCACTCTTCATCTTCTCAGCAATATAGCGCACTCCATCCACCGCATCCTCCACATTAATATTGCCCTTCAGTGTCATCCTCCTCCTGAAATCTGAGTTCTCTGACAAGTCCCCAACCCTCCAGCCGTAACGTTTGGCTGACTCCTCATTGACATAGAAGGACGAGGAGGAATCTGCCACTCCAGCAGGACTCCCGGTGCCAGCCTCTGCTCCACACAGCCTCTGGTCCGAATACTTATGCTTCTGGTGTTTTTTCCTAAATTTTTCACGAATATTGGAGCTACCAGGTCGCCGCATGAAGAGGAAAGAAGGGAGCCTGTATAGGAATATGCGTTTAACCCAAGG
Source organism: Craterocephalus amniculus (assembly GCA_036024015.1). NCBI lineage: Eukaryota > Metazoa > Chordata > Actinopteri > Atheriniformes > Atherinidae > Craterocephalus > Craterocephalus amniculus. The sequence goes on along the minus strand of JAVQJG010059038.1, from coordinate 9,730 downwards.
TGGCATGGTGTGCGTGCTAGGAGACCGATGGTGCACATTGAGTACACAAACGCTTGTGACAATGGAGAAAGTGACCAGCACCATCGAAAACATGAGGTACTTTCCAATTAGAGGCACTGCTAAGGATGTGGGCGGCACTATCTTTGAGATAAGGAGCAAAAACACAGTCAGGGCCAGGAGAACAGAAATGCACAGCGTCATCTTCTCACCACAGTCTGATGGGAGGTAGAACACCAGAATAGCCAACGATGTGATGAGGATGCAGGGAATGATCAGGTTTATTGTGTAGAACAGAGGTTTTCTCTTGATAATAAAGTCATAAGTAATATCCAGGTATCTGATATCATTTGGGTCTACATTCTTACGTCCAGGTAATGAAACTATATCCCACTCCCCACTGGGTTTGAAGTCATCCCGTGAGGCATAATCACTGAGAAGAATTAGATCAATCTCTGTGTGATCATAGGTCCAAGAGCGAAACTTGAGAGTGCAGTTCTGCTGGTCGAAGGGGAAATCGCGGACTTCTATTTTGCAGGCCGACTTGTAGATTGCTGGTGGGAGCCAGGCTACTTCTCCATTGTTGGAGACTACAGCATTTGAGTAGAAGGAGACTTCATAGGTCCCATCGGCGCTGAAGAAAATTTGGAGATCAAGAAAAAGAAGGAAAAAGTCAAACACTCTTCGAACTCAAATAATAGACATTCAAATATTTCAATTTATAAAACACGTTAAATAGATTTGCTGTTTAGAACCTTCAAATCCTAAATCCATGCAAAAAACCGCACACAAAAGGTGTATAAATTTAGATTACAGTCATTACCAAAAAAAAGCAAGAAAGAAGCACTTTTATAGAACCTCATAACAAAAACACATATTATATCATACTATAATCACATTTACCAAAATGAAGCTAAATGAGAAAAATATGTGTAAAAAACTAACTTTATACCATGATTCAGCAGCAAGTAGAAAAATTTTTTGCAGAAATAACTTAAAATAATAATTTTCTGAATGATGCAATCAGTCTCCCACACCATCGTGGAAGGATTTTGGCCCACTTTGCCTAAAAATCATCAGTACATTTTTAGGCAATTATTCATGCACAGCTCTCTTAACATCCCGTCGCAGCTTTTCATCCGGGTGAGACATTGAAAAGTGTTTCCGATCATCTCAGGAGAAAAGCATGACCTGGGATGCACACATTTCACAACAGCTACCACAACACTTCAAATGTGCTGAGAGTGACTTCTTTTTTTTTCTTCTTTACCTGTCCAAAGCTGCAGGTTATTTATTATGAATCAGTCTCCTATCAATTATAAAGTGAGCCAGAAATCACACTCCGTCTCTAATGCTTTGGGGTTCCTGCGTATACACGGACTAATTAAAAATGCAGTGGATCCACCTGCTTACAGTGAATTTTGGTCAACCAGACTTAGTTGTCAACCTAGAGTCAGAAGGTATTACTGCTCGTCTGCGATCAGTTCCCTCCTAAAACTATTTCACTTATCTGATGTCAGCTGACTAGAAATGTGTTTTTTAAAAACATGAAAATCCTGGAGGATGTACTTCTGAGACATATATGTCCATTTCTGATCTTTGACACTTGAAAAACAAATAGTATTCTTGGGTTCTCTCAGTTTTTCTAAACACTTATATGTTTGTTTTAACAATGAGGTGTAAAGCTAAGCTTTTTAGCAATGGGAAATCTTTTTGTGATGGTATTGCTTTTGAAAACTTTGTATTTGTCCTTTCGGTAAATTCCTTTGACTTGAAGCAGTTTATCGATTTAAACAGAACTCTAGCCTTTTAAATCGAAGCAACATCAAAAAGCTGTGGTTTCTCATCCCTCATCGCTGCCATTACTGTGGTGAGTGTACCACAATGGCACAGAGGCTCTCAAAGAAACTTTCATATGTTCAAGAAACAAAAAGAAATTACAGAACGAAAGTACAACTATTTGAGTTTTTACTTTTAGAATGAATGAAAAAAAGGTTTTGTCCAATTAATTTAGCCAAAATTCTCTTGCTTTCTTTAACTTACCATGCCATTAATGACACAAAAAACATTATGTTTTACTACACTGAAAATCACATAAGATGTGTAATTCTTACAAAAGAATCTATTTGTTACATTTGCATGACTGAAACAGGGGCTCCCATCCTGACCACATTTTCATGTGGAAAATTACATTTAAATGTTATACAAGAAACTGACATATGGAAAAGAGGCCCAGGTGTTGACCTAAATGGGTGACAGATGAGGTGAGGTTCAAAAGCCCTCAGCTAACACTTACACAACAGGCTGTAAAGTTTTTTTCTCCTTGACTTATCTTAGCCCAGAGATTGAGATTGTCTCCTGCAGTCAATTCATACATCTGCAAGATGATTTTTTCATCTATTGCTCATGTTCATATTTTGAAATACTGATGAGTATGCAAAAATGGACAACAATACAACAACATCAAAAAATTTTGGGGGGGTTACTTTTTAGGTATCAAAGATGTCCAGCACGCACAAAAACTCACCACAATCCAGATTCAAGTTTGCAGGAAACAAACTGTTAAGCTTTTAAATGTCACTAATAATCATGAAGCTGAGTACAGACACTGCACCAGACAGTAGTTGAACAATTTCTGGAATTAATGATCAAAAAAGGTGGCAAGTAAAATAATAAAAAGAGATGAGAGGATAGGTGAAATTAAAAAAACTGCATTACAAACCTTTTAGAGAATGCGGCTAGTGGAACTATTTCAATGAAGTTTCAACCTCTATCTGCTCTGCAACACTCACATTCACACACACACATTAACTCCATCTGTAAAAAGTCATCATACTTGTTATAGAGGACGATGTCTGGCAGCCAGATGTGTTGTGATGGGAGTCGAATTTTCTTGATTCCCTCATATTCGTCTGGATCCCACATTAATCTGTAATCATTCCATCCCTGATGTAAAAGTACAAACATATGCAGCACGTAAAGACACCAGTCACTGATAGCTTATAAGCAAAGCTGAAAATATATAAGAAAAATGTGCAAAAAAGAATACATGATTACAGTAAACACATACAAACATGCAAGTTCATCCATACAAACAATTGTTGACTCATCTGTCAAAATGCATCATAAAACTGTAGTACACCAATGTTTTTGCCTAACATGCCTTGAGCTGGCCTCACCAGTGAACCGGCTGTATGTCTTTGCACATTTTTCCACAAACTGCTGCACTGCCACAAACCTAAATATACGCTGTGCACATATGTGTCCAGCTGAGATACTTTCCATACCTCCAAATGACACTGCGCACTTGCAAACTCATGCTTTTACAAAGTTAAAGAGAATAGTATGAGCACAAACCTGTGTGAGCCAGCAGTTGGTGGTCATGATCTGCTCCCTCTCATTCTGAAACAAAGATTAAAAAGTGATGCCTCTTAACATTGCAAAAATATATATTCATAAATACTTTTAAAACAGAGTATGATGCAGAATTTGAACATGTACTTAAATACATCTTTAATAATATAATAAATATATGTCTTTGTTTGCTTCCTTACCACATTGATCAGCTGGGCCAAAGACACCTGGATGTAAACAGTAACCTGCTGGCTGTTGTTAACAGCTGGTCTGATCAACTTGTTATAACGCTCTGGTGACAACAGGTGACTCACTAGCCGCTCCTCCACCTCCGCACACAGGGCAGCTGCACACACACAGAAATAAACACAAAGCACACAATGTTTTACAATCATGTCAACATCAAGGCAGGATTCTATTTGCGAGTCATTTTAACACCTGATGTAACCTCATTTGATCCAACAATGTTATATAGTGTGTTTGGATCAGTGGTTCCCAAACTGGGTTGGGTTGGATCACAAGATCATTTCAGTTAATTGTGAAAAACATATCTTATATTTAGCAAATAAATTTAGGATTTTTCTCTTGGCTGTCAAAATCAAACCATAAATAAAGAGATAAATCTAAATTTAACACCTTAATTCTTTAACATATTTATGCTTAAGTTCACATTAATCTTCCTTATTTATGAAGTCAAACCGTTTTCAGGCTTTATATTTAGAGGACACTACAGGATGACCCATCTGATATATAATTTATAACTGTCATTGCCTAAGGGAGGCTCACGAACACCAATACATGTCATCTTGGGGGTCGTGGCTCAAAAGGTTTTGTAACCAGTGATTTAGGGAACTTAAGAGCCACTCAAGTCAGACCTCAAGCTGTAATCATGGGTTAGAAGTGCCAGGAATTTTAGATTACCAAGATGTCTCAGACAGGTGTCAACACAACACAATTCAATATTAAAACCATTCGACTTTATACCAGATTCTGAGACCAAATTAATTAAACCTGAAGTTGAATATTTCATTTACAGCCAACTTTAATGCACTGTTATAGCCTCATCTGGGCTACTCCAATGCATTCCATTTCAAGAAGCCAAAATATCTTTTGGCTATTATGTAATGTCTGGCCAAAAAACATCAGACAGCAGGTTTTAAAACAGCCTAATGAACTAATGTTTCTGGCCACTGCTGGACTGTTACAAATTAAGTGAAAATAGGAAACAGCACACACAAACCCTGACCTCTAAATGCTCTGAAAAACAGACAACTTTAATTAATTGCATCAATTGGTAACAAAATGAATTATGCTTATCCAAAAGGACAAATTTTAATTTTCAAGTTCACTAAATCCACAAAAGTGAACCACAAAACCAAAAAACTAATCTGCCCTGGCGAAGCAATATGAAAATCTCATGTTTTGTAGTCATTATGTCATTATTAAGCACGCTTATGTTAAGCTATAATGAGTGCACAACGAGAGTAATGTACTTAGTGACAGACCATCTCACAAAGACATGCAATCCCTTTATGCCCCGCCTACTTCCTGTGCATTGCATGCTTGTGTAGTTCATATGACAATTATGGTTCAAATTTTTAAAAATAGACAAAGAATTTCTCCATAAGGCAGATTTCACTCTGATCTGCACAATATAATCTATTATTCGATCAGAGGGTTTTACTGACAGCAAGTTCTTTAAACACTAACACAGTTTCACAGTTTAAAAGCCCATAGACACACACATTTTAATTTGAAATTAATAAAAATCAGATGCAAAGTTCTACTCTGTAACTTTCCGACCTTAAAACTTCCCATTCCAGACTCGTTTGATGACACAGTGAAAGCTGTTATGTGAATTTGTGGGTCTGTCGCTGCCCTGCAGTCTCAGAAAATACAATACGCAACTTTTTCTTCTGAGACATCATGTGATGTTGCGCCCGAGTTTCACCAGCATTTATGTGCAGGCCATTTTGAATGAGCACTGTGGCGGATTCAGTAAAGATAGGCAAGAATGAGTTATCAGAAGAAGAGAGGAAAAGACAGAGAAAGGAATACATCAAGAGATAAAGACGAGCCAACTAGATGGAGAGAGCTCATAGGACAGGTAGGATGCAAAATGGACCCATTTGTCGGAGGTGCTTCACTAATAAAATAGCAAAAGTTTTATAAAATGTCTTTAACTAACAGTGATGCATTCAGCTTCACAACTGATAATCAACTTGGACAATCTTAACTATCCTTTTGCTGTTTGTAGAAAAGTATTACAATTTGTATAAGCCTTCTTCCTAAGAAAGTAAATATCTATTTTTTGATAAGCTACTTTATACAAATTTCTTTTACCTTTTTCTTTTAAATTCCGTCAGAGGTCAGCATTACATTAATCTTAACCAAAATTACAACTAGATTATGATACAATGAACTCCATATATCTGAAACATGAGTAAACCACTAGAACAACACAGGTATAGCCAATACAATGTGTTTAAAGATTAAAGTGATACTTGCATGCTTGATATGTTGATGGATTCCACTTCTACAGCAGTACAAACACTTCTAAACTGAGAAAATAAGCTTAAAGCTGTGCAGTCTACACAGTGAATATGGTTGGTTTCGACATGACACGTGCACCAATATGCAACATCTCCCCACTTGTCTGATCTCTATTTATTCAAGATAGCTAAGCTCTAAAAAGGCAGAGGTCTAACCAAGACATGCTCACAGTACATTAACCTCCCGCAAGCCTCCGTCTGAAGAGGAGACAGGAGAGGTGTCCAGTGTCTGAGCAACTGTGACAGGACATTATACCCTGAGGGGTAAATGTCCTCAGACACACAAAGATCTGTCCATCAGGATTAGAAAGCGACATGTGCAAGGAGATGGTTAAAACAGACAAAACATCACAATACACAGTGACAATACCAGAATGTAAGATAATTCTGAGATTAGCATTAGCAAATGAAATAGGAATATGTCATATTATGATGATGAGTCATGACGAATGATGTGATTCATAAGTTTGCTTAATGATATTTTATCTTGGCAACAATTAATTATTTATATCCAATAACAAGGCAAACTGCTGAATGTTCATATGCTTTATAGTGGTTCTAGTTACAGCAACTGGTTTTAAGATTTTGGCGGCTGTGTCATTAAAACATCTTCAATAAATCCTGTTGCCTATGCTTGTTGTTTTTTCTAGCTTAATTTGTAAATGTATTTTGGTTAAGTGGATTAAGCCTTTTTAAAAAGAAGGAGACAAAAGAGCCCAGAACAATTGGAAAGAGACCACAGAACAGGATTGCTGGGCTATGGCATTGTAGCTGGTATCTAAGGAACTAAAACTAAACAAAAGAATGAAAAAACATGCTTGTGATGAAACTTTGACTAAATGATTAAGCCACTCCTTTTATGCATTCAGTTCAGTTTACTCATGATGAATTTTTAGTCCGTTTCTGAAACAGCTTTCTGTTGCAGACTCTACATACATTCTTAAAATTTAGAGACATTTGAATAGGTCCCTGGGAAACTGGTCCCTATTTTAAAAAGGCATTTCTTTCCATTTCTTATGTTTTTCTATTTCTTAAATTGTAAAGTAAAACTCTATTGATGGTGGTATGGTATGACATAGTCATGTATATAAAACTAAATAAATAAAATTCCAAATTTGAAAGGTTTTAACAAAACACTTGTCAAAGTAACATTCAAATAAAATTTCCTTTCCTTTCTTCTTTTCCGTGCACTTTTTTTCCTGCTTACATGAGAAAAACGGACCTTGCATAACAAAATGTCCAAAGCCGTTCAAAGTACTTTTCATCACAGCACAGCACATTCAAACATCAACACAAATGAGCTCATCATTGGGGAGTAAAAATGTGAGTTTACTTTAAAGTTTGTATCTTTAATTGTTGAAATGCAATTCACAGTGACTGGCTTGTTGTTTTGGTAGCAGCTAGAATTAAATGTCACGGTACTGTGTGTACAGGGATCCCATCTGCAAGTCTTTTAGATGCACAAAGCGTTGACACAACGCTTCTCTGGTCCGCTGACAACAACTTTCTTTAGCTGACAACTGTGATTTTAAACTCGAGTTGTTCACAATGTATCGTTTTTCATGGAAATATTAGATGTGTCCCAATTATAGAAGCTTTGAACATATAATATCAAATCTCAACATATCTCATCTCATCAATCAACAGTTTGCTTCTCAGCTCCACTGAAGAAACTACATCGGTGCAGAAGTTGACCCCTCATGAACAAAATCAGGACCAACATAAAATCCTCCTCTTAAAGCAGAAACTTGTTGCCAACACAGAAAAGGCAGCCTAGCCTTTTTCAGCTGAGGATCATGGCCTCAAACTTGAAAGTATTCATTCAGACCTCAGCTGCTACACATGGTATCTGCACCAGTGCATGCTGGGGAACTCGACAAAGCCATCAGGACATTATTGTCTTCAGAAGGCAAAGATGCAATCCAAAAGGAGATGGGAATGAAAGGCTGTGTACAGACTGGATAAACTACTACAAATAGCAATTACTAGTATTTTTCATGTACCCAATGTAAGATTATACCACAAAAAAACAATCTCACACCTTCTACAAGTACACAAGATTGGTTGGACAAATTCTCACACATCTTCCAGCATCCTAATACAGGTAAATATGTTTGTGAAGGTTTGCAGTCATGAAGGTGATGATATCCAACATACAGTAGGTTGAGTCAGGTCAACAAGACTGGATTTCACTGGACTAAATGGTAAAAATCTGCTCCATGTCCAACTGCAATATTCATCCTGAATCGGAGGTTTTAATCATCATCATGTGTCACGGCACTGGTCCAACCTCAAAGCAGTCCTGCAAATTTAGTGTCTTTAGTCTTTGTTTTTCCAAACTGCTATCTTCATTTAGTCAGAAGACTTTTTGCCTTAAAAAATGTAAAAGGCTCAGTATAAAAATAAACCCCGTACAAAGAATTAACGAACTGGGAACAATATGTGACTTCATGGGACCACTGAAAAAAAACAAAACCACTTAAGAAGTCTGGTGTAGATTGTATAGGGTGATGTAATGTGCTAACCTTGACAGCAAATATTAAAACAGAAGACAAAGCTAAAATGAGATGAGGATGAGGTTGAAGTAAGTTGAGATGAAGCATTTGGGAGTCTACCAGCAGGTCCCATCACACATGTATGCACACATACACTCTCCTGTCCGCTTCACTGCACTCTCCACACCTCAATAATTCATGCTCGCTAAAATAAAAATACCATCATTTTTGATGCACAGAGACTCAAACACAATCAGAGATTATGCTTCAAGTCACTCCCACCCACATAAAATCAACATGGTTCCCATCATATCACAGCCACACTCACAATGTAAAACCTGAACTAAAAACAGAAATCTAGATGAATGGATGATGGATTTGTAATCAGACCAGATTACAGAGAAAAATACCAGATTATGCATCCTCCAGGTTTCTTTGTAAGATATTGAATTATTCAGTGCATTACCATCTGTGGTGGACCAAAACAATTCAGGCTTCAGCTGTCTTCAGCTCTACTCAGTCCACTGCTCTAATCGGTCATGCGATGAAAGACACTCATGTCCCTTTCATATGCATCCACAGCCATGTAGTCAATCTCCAATGAGACATTTAGCATTGCACATAGTAAATCTACAGCCACACAGATTTGAGGTTTTCAGGATAGTTTGTGAGTGCTGTTTGTTTGGATAACACCTACAACAATGATTTTATCGTGTTTGTCACAGCCTCTCCCATGACACTCTCTGTCCTCCTTTGCTTTTTTCTCCTGAGCAACGACAGAAGCAGAGAAGGGACAAAGGATGTAGGGAAAGTGGCTTTATTCTGTGCATGTGTCACTTTTCACTGCTGCTCAGGTTCGTGCCGCCTATTTCAGCTTCTCATGTTTGCAGAGAGTACCGATCGCTCACCACATCTGTCTGTTTTCTCTCCATCAAACAGCAGCACCAAACAAGTTTTCCAAAACAATGACTAATAGTTTACTATGAAGTTATGACTCTCTGATGCTCAGCTCTGTCGATCTCTTATGTTTTAACCTAATAAGGAAACAGCAACTTTACAAAAAAGCTAGACCATAATGCTGACTATTTCTGCCTTTTCACAAATGAAGTCATGGATGGTGCTAACATCCTTTCAAACAAATTTTGCAAATATTTAATAAGAAAAATAACTTTCAACTATATTTAAAGCAGCTTATATTGAGAGAGTGAGCAGAAGATACAGAAACAATCCATGTTATAAAGAATAGATCATCTGCCAGTGACAGCATCCGGGTGTAAATGCTTAAAGTGGAAGTCTGAAAAAATATATGATGGAAAATAAAAAGTAAAAACA
>JAVQJG010059036.1:0-15370 GCA_036024015.1 Craterocephalus amniculus | reverse complement strand
GTCATCAGGGTCAGGTCTACTTTCAGTTCCCAGAGTCAGAACCAAACACGGAGAGGCAGCGTTCAGTTTTTATGCTCCACACATGTGGAACAAACTCCCAGAAAGCTGCAGGTCTGCTGACATTGTCAGCAGTTTTAAATCAGGGTTAAAAACCTTTCTATTTGCAGCCTTTTATGACGATTGATTTTTTTTCTGAGGGTTTCTTTCTTTCTTAAATTTTCTCATTTTGTAAATGTATTTTTGTTTTTAATTCTTTCTATTGCTTTCTTGCTGTAATGTTTCCAATGTTTGTATGTTAAGCACCTTGAATTGTCATGGACATGAAATGTGCTATACAAATAAACTTGCCCTGCCTTGCATTGACTTTATCTCAGGACAGGGGTGTGTGATTTTGACAATGGTAGGGTTGGTAGTGGTTAATACGTTGTTTTCAAAAGTAAGTAAAATGTGAAGTTCAACACCGGAAGGCTTTTGTGTTTCTCCCAAAAATTTTAATATAAAAACTAAAACTAAATAAATAGCAATTGCAACTAAATGTCCATCCTTAAAAATGGACCACTGACTCTAAAAAAATATTACCTGTGGGAACACATTTTGGCTCCAATATTTACAGGATTAATGTTATCCAGTCTGGATTTTTGTGCTAATTATGACAGTAAAACACACTCACATTAATGATTTTGACTTTGATATAGATCAAGATCCATCAATATAGAAAATTGCAATCATATTATTTGCCATACGGCCTGAGCCTTGGTATAGTTTTGTCTAGTGACGGTGTCTGAGCTTAATGGAAGCTATCATGGCCTTGTCAAACCTAGCAGGAGTTGGAGCTCAACTTTATCTCACTCTATATTGCAACACGAAACTAAACGGATGTTGACTTCCTCTTGGATCCTAATATAGAGATGTAGCATTACACAAAAACAGAAGAGTTCTACACAGCGACAAAAGTTTAGTCTTAGTTTAGTTTTTTTGTTTTTCAGACATCTGTTTACCTGTCATTGTAACTTGGGAGTAAGAATATTTTTACATTTCCATAGAAAGAGGAAGGATACATGATGTGGTTTAATGGTTTGGTGGACAATCTTCTGATTTAAACCAGTCATACAATAACAGCTGCGCTTAGTCCTGTTTAAATCCATTTTCAGAATGCAGTGACAGTAAAATTGAAGTGGTACAGAAAATGTTGATTATTGTGAAATTAAATATTATTAAAAATTAAAGGTGCTATCCTTATATTTAATGTAGACATTTCTCATTTAGAGCATCTTAATGCACATCTGTTTCCTTTCTGTTTGCACCGTTACTGATTAAATCTTTTGTGTGTTGCAGCTTGCAGGAGGTGTAATCTTGGGCGTGGCTCTTTGGTTGAGACACGACAACAAGATCAGCAGCCTGCTGGAGGTTGAACTGGATGGAACTAAACCCCCCACCACCTTCTACATCAGTATGTATTCTTTCTGCATCCCTATTATGTCTCCTTGAAAAATCACAGTCACCCAGCAGGATCCAACCAGGAGACCCAATGACTATTAGACGTTATTATCATGAAATTACCTTTTAAATTAAACCATAACGAAATAAATTTGAGCCGTACAACCAAAATCTGGGCTTTATTTGATTATATTAAGGATGTAGTTTAACAAGTTTTTTTGTGTTCTTCTAATCTACATTTCCTGGGTTGGAATTAAAAAGAAATATTTGGGTTTCTTGTATAATTTATTGGATTTAGAATACTGTAGCTATGTAAGCTCGGATCAGAAGCACATAGTAATCATAAAAATTGTAAATTTAGTAAAAGTTTTCCCCGTCCTTCCACTTCAGTTAGCTTATCCTGTGGTTTGGTTTGCTGCTTTAATAGGGTGATGATGACCCCTTTTTTTTTTATCAGTGTTTCACTTTCTCACCTATGAATCCGTTCCTGTGCCTCCATCACACCATGCTGCTGTCATTTTTTTCCACCTTTCAGTGAATTCATGCCTCACCTCCTCTTTTAACTCTGAGAATTCTCTGAGAGTGTGTTAAATCTCCTTCTTGATGTACTGTATCTCTCTGGTGATGGTGGTTAGTCTTTTCTGGCTGGGCTTGGGCTTGCTATCTTCATCACTTTTTGGTTCAAACTTTGTCCTTCTTGTTCTTTGCAATTCATTATTTTCTTCTTACTTCTATTTGTTTTTCTTCGCTTTGTATTCGTGTTGCTGTAAACTGCCAATGACAATTCTAGTTATTAGTAATCATGGTGATTGATACCTGTATTTAGATTAGAACTGTTAAGAAATAAACTCTTGACTAAAATCTTGAACTTTTAAATGACAAAAATCCACAGTTTAAATGCTGTTCGGCATTTTTACTTGGTTGGGTTGAGCAGAAACAAAACCAGAGAAGAAGAGGAAGAGGAAGGGATGGAAAAAATGCAGGAGACGAATGAAGGCAAGGACAAACAGAAATTGCACAAGGCTATGCGAGTGTTTTCGGTGTGTTGAGCGGTTAGACTCAACTTTATAGCAATGCATGTCTGCCAGCGGGTTTGGATCCCAGGAATTGACTATGAACTCATCACTGCCCCCTAGTGGAGTTTAAACATGGCACCATAAAAAATACACAGACTTCCTTATTTACGTACTGTACGTAAGTGAACATAAATGGTCCTTTTAAAGGTTAATGATTGATTATTACTATGTGAAAAAGTAATTGGTAAGTCTTAAAAAGCCTGGGCCTGGCCCACCACAGGCTTGTGACCAGGACTAATAGAAGACACACTGGTCATCTTATGACTGCTCAAATGAAGTTAACTTCTGTGTCAAACTTTCTGTTTGTGAGTCATTTGCCTTGTGATGCAGAGGAGTTAGAAAAGAAGGGAAACTCAGACTGACTCACATGCGAGTGTTGGATGAGTGTTTCGTCTCCCTTTTTAGACTGAATGGAGGACCAGCTTTGGGATTGCATCCTTCTCATTACATAAGGCTTCCCTCTCATTCCAGAGGCTGGAGAAAAGTACCTCCCAGTCAGTATAGGAAAAAATTCCTCACTTGCCCTGTGTTCTCCCCCTTCATCTCCTCCTCCTCCTTCCCCCAAGCTCCGACATTCCCCTTCCTCTTGTCTGAAAGTTGAGTTTTATTCGGATTGGTAGTGGGTTTTTTTCCACCGTGGCTCTCGTTTACCTCACCATCTGGTTGTGGTTAGTGTTCAGGTTGCTTTAAATCTTTTATTTTTCCCTAGTCCCTGCTGCCTTCTCTGACTGCCTCTTTTTCCTACATCTGCTTCTCTCCTCTCTTACCCCAAAACACTCCCTGAAACACATACCAAAATCACCCCCCTCCCCCAGTCGTCTTCCACACGATTAAACATGCTGTTTGTATCTCGGCCTTATGCTTTGTGGACAATTCCTGCGACCACCAGGAAAGAAGCGAATTTCAGCTGAATAATCTGTTCCACATTTGTTAATATTTTGTAGTAATGTCTTTTAAAACAGTATATCCCTTTGACTTGATGTACAACTTCCTGTGTTGTCATTAAACTTAAGGATTGTGTTTGTTGGTCAGTTTCTAACTGGTTGCATAATTTCCTTCAGCTTTTTGTCCCAGTCAGAGACTGGTCCTCTTGGTATGAAATGCTCCCATGTTTACCAGTAAACAGAAATATATTTCCTTGTACATCTGAACTAAACTCTTTCACTGTATGACATCTGCCACCTTCACATCAGCTTTCCAGGGATTGCACAGTAGTAGGAAACTGTTTCTTGACTCCATTTGACTCACTTCTTCTGTTGTAATTCACAGTCATTTCACTATCTAACTTCCTTGCACAAGTGAGGTTAAAATTCTCAGTTTCAACACCATGTCCCCAGCATGACTCAATGGCTACATATTTGTCGCTCAATCGGGACATTCAGTAATGCACTAATGTATTCCCGGTGCTGCAGCCATGTGCACTGATGATCAGATGATTTTTTGCAATTTCAGATTTATTATCTACTCTTTAAGGTTATTAGGGGACAAAAAGGCTCCACTCAAAAAATGCTATAAAAATAGTACAGATTAAAATTTTTCTCCCTTTTTTTAATCAGATCTTTCAACTTTAGGGTAAAATGAACTTACATGACAGAACCTGTTTCAAAATAGCTGGAAAAAATGAATACACAGTACAGTACATAGGACATCGCTTAAGTTACATATTTAAACAATGACAACCAATTAAACAAATGTAAAAAATAATATTTTAGTGGTTTGGGGGCAGCAATTAAGAAAACGCACGGTAAGTAGTTAATTTTCTGACGTGCTGATTGAAGTGTTGTTGAGAATCTTTAACATGTCTCAAACCAGTTTTGTTTTTTTTGCCACATCCCAAAAATAAAATCTGAGTCAGACAAATACCCATTCACCAAGTTTAAAAATAGTTAAGCTGTGTTGGTGATTATTTAACCCCATTAGATCAACCCCAGCTCAAAGAAATTTGGGTTTGGTCGATAATTGATGATACCAGTAGATGTTTATTCTACATGATTGGAGAGCCTGATTAGTCATCAACCAGGCTGAACACGTATGGATGGTTGTTTTTCATTAGTCCTTTTTTAAAATCTAGAATCAATTTACTTGGGGTTAAACAACAGGCAATGATTCTGATACCTGGAATAGATCAATTACATGAATTAGGTTTCCATTTATTTATGGAAAGCATAGTTGTGGAGGTGTTCTTGGTTTAGTTTGGTTCGACGCCATGCATCACAGGAGCTCAAGTTAAGGGATTTACCCAGGAAGGGGTGAAACCATCAATTTACATATAAAACATTGAACATTAATAAACTGTTGATCCAGTTGTGTTTGACATAATTATTGTGGTGCACTTTGTGTTAATTGTTAAACTTAATTGACAAAGACAACTTGCCGTCAGTCAGATAACATTAGATGGAAATTTATCTGGAGTCCCCCAATTTAAAACCAGACTTTAGTGATGTCTTGTCTTTCCTCCATGAAATTCTTTGCTGCTGCTTTTAGCCTGCTCCAGAGGACACATTTCCTCATGTGGATGGATTGTTTTATTCATAATAAACTACAACCTTTAGTGTAACAGTGAACAGGAAACAATGAGGAAGGCTTTCATTGTTTTATAAACAAAAGTTGTGTGACTTCACCACAACGCCTTAAAGCATCTGGCTAAGATATTAAGAGGTGGTTGGGTTTCTTTTATCCAGGAGATTTTTCACCTTCTTTATGAGAGTGCAGCTAACTACATGTTTAGACAAACATGCAAATTTGCTTCATTTAAAAAACATATTAGAGACCAAGTTTAAAAGCTGGATTCATTTCTTTAAGCTAATAAGTTGGAAATTATACGCTTTATCTATATTTTAATTATGCTTAATTTATGCATGCAGCTATAAAAGGCTTTCCGGTGATTTAGGATTAATTGCAGTCACTGTTTCAACAAAAACACTGACACTAAACAACACTAATTTCCTTAGATTTTGTCCCGAGTTTATACTGTATGAACTAGATTGTCCTTTTTGTGACAACAGTACAAAGTACTCTTGCAGACCATCAAGGTGTGGGATTAACGAAAGATTCACAACAGGATAATCTGCTAGACTGATGGTTTTGAGGACTCTATTCAGAAGGGGGGTGCAACATACTTCCAGTCAGGGTTTGTGTTCATGCTGCACTACTAAAACACACTGAAGTAGAACAGGATCTATATCTTCATATTTTCTCATTGATTGTTTATTAAAACTATCCATCAACCAGCTGGAATGCAGAAGTTACATCTCAGCTTCAAGCATCTCAGCTTCAAGCATCTCAGCTTCAAGCGTCTCAGCTAGCGCTCCCACCTCAAAAGACCAATCACACTATATTCTCCCCAGGAGAAAAAAGATTTCATGTGATTCACGCCAGAGTCGCGCAGGAAACCGCCCATTCCCAACTTGTAACATCTGTAGGTGTACAAGTACTGAATTTGGTATGGGATGATGCACTGCTTTTCACTTTTGTTTTTAGAATCTTTGTTTTGAAATTTAACTTAACCAATATACATAAAAAAAAACTTTCTTTTAACCCCATTTTTGTTCCGTGAAGACACACATGGCAGAGCAAAAAACCAACAACGGTCTCAACTGAGGCTGCATGGAACAGTGGAGGTGGGAAAACGTAAAACAACAGAACAAGGGTGAAACTGGTAGATGATCTATTTTGTACTGGTGCAACAGATAAATGGTTCCGCCTGCTGTCCACTAGATATTATTGCATGCCTTTGCCCTGCACAAGAGTTTTAAATGCAGAATAGTCATTTCAGAAAATGATTATACAGTTAAAATGTTATCACAAACAAATGAAAAAAATGTTACTATAGTGTTCCTTTGTTTCCATTCTGGTGCACATAAAATTTAAAGGTTAGTTTGTATTCAGTCAAGTTAGGAATTGTCTCCTGGAGGACAAAAACCTGGCCCAGGACATGCTATCTCTAAGCTGGCCTTAGAATATCTAAGGATTTCCTCCAGAGATCACTATTTCTCAAATAGGGCTCCAATACTGGGGGATAAAGAGGTACTTGAGAAAAGGAAAATAATAATATTGTCCATCAAATTTCTGATAATCCTTTTAAATAAAGAAAAATTCATCTGTAATTTTATGAAAAAAAAATTCCTTAGTTTGATTTTGCATTTACATTGAATATTTTTATTCTGATCAGGCTTTAAATCCAGACACTTGTATCTGTGTAAACATGTGTTGAGCAAGTTGTGAAAAAATGTGACTTGCTTTTGGTTGATAGATTGACAGCAATGGTATTTTTGAACACATCTCTATTCTACAAAAGCTTGGAGGGAAATACAACAAGAGATGACATTTATCATGTTTCTAAGACTTTTTCCTATTAATTTAGTCATTGATGACATGTTTTTACCATCCGGCTCAAAGACGGCAACAAGACAGGGGAGACAACACAAGGATAAAATTTAACACAGACCGGGATCCATGCAGGCCAAGGGCAGCTGATACAGCGAGGAGGGAAGCCGGTAGAGAGCTGAAAGAGGGCCTCGTGGAGCCGCCGCACACCTACTTTTATCCCTGCTGCAATCATTGCGGGCGGAGCTGCCAACAGGCCAGAGAAGTGGGTGTGCACCAGGTCCCGGACAGAAAGGGCGAAGCAGGAAACAGCTGCACAAACAACAGGACCCACATAAACCCCCCAAAATTAAGACATACGGCCCAGGGCCATAACAATGTTTAAAGTAGATCCTTTTAAAAAATTTTAAATTTGAAAGTGATTCTTTAGGTACAAATTCCTTTCTGCTTGTGTTCTAACTTAAAAGGTTAGGCTGGGCATACACTGAAAAATCTTTGAAACACTGCTCTAGATCACTGTTTTTTGTGAGGGTAGAAAACCACAGGGAGAAAATGACATGAGAAATTAACGAGAAAATATATTAAATGATTATAGTATAAAATGATAATGTAATTAATATTTGAGTAAATGTAAGCTTGTACTCAGGATAAGTCCCAGTAATCCCAGTTGCATACGTTTGACACATTCTAGTTCATTTCTATTAGCATAGCAGGGTCTTTAACCAGGGGTCATCCAGACCTAAGGACACCTTTGTAACAACTAGGTTACCACTCATTTCACCAAGTGATGAGAATTGTTTTCCATGAATTTAGCTATGGATTAATAGAATTCAACATATGAGAAATTTTACAATGTTTCACAATATTTTATCTTTTTTATTCTATTTTATCTTTGAAAGTGTTTTTACAGGTACAAATTTGATTAATCATCTGTTGATGGCACACCTACCTCTGTGCTCTGCGTTGGGTTGGGGGATATACTCAGCTGAAAAAGTATTTCACAGAGGGCACATTGCTGAAAGACGTTTGAGGGGCCCTGATTGAGATGAGCTAGAAGAAGTGGCCGAGGAGAGGGAAGATGCTTCTTCAGATGCTACAACCTCAGACAACCATTAGGAGTTATCTGTATGTATACTTAATCGGTCTTTGCCTTTCCAGGTGTCCACATTCTGATAGCAGTTGGTGCAGTGATGATGGTGGTCGGTTTCCTGGGGTGTTATGGTGCCATTCAGGAGTCCCAGTGTTTGTTGGGAACAGTGAGTCACACTTTCACATCAATACATTTTTGCTTCTAAAATAAATTTCCCCGTGGGCCCTTTAACCTAATGAGATAGTCATCCCTTTAAGTAAAACATAAAACTTCTGTGAAATCCTTAAATTGCGTGTTGATCTCATGTTTCTTTCTCTGTTGCAGTTCTTTGCATGCCTGGTCATCCTCTTTGCCTGTGAAGTTGCAGCAGGAATTTGGGGTTACATGCACAAGGACACTGTAAGCCTGGTTTCACACAGTGGTGAACATCTCCTGATGAAAGATTAACTCTCTGGGGGAGACTATTTTATTCCCTTCCTGTTAAACTGTAGAAAATCTACTTTAGTAATCCTGAGAAGTTCCATCAATTTTTCGTAGTGTTTAGGCACCAAACATATACTGGCATCAAATTAAAGAGGATATTTTTCTAACAGAACAGAAATTTTTAAAAAACAGCATATAATTTGCCATCTTTGCATAATTTTCACTTTACTAACGGGTTTCACTAGTTTGATAATCAAACGTTAATACTGATTTGCCTTTATCAAAGGCCACAAAACTAGCATTTAACTTCTTTATTTAAATCTGCTGAAATTCAGTGAAATTTAAATTGGAGGACGATTCCATAGTAACATATTGTCCTTTTTTAGGTGTCGAAGGAGATTGTCAGCTTTTACGACTCCGTCTATGATCAAGCCATGAGCCAAACATTAACTGAGGATACCAACAGAAAGCAGGCTATCCAGAAGATACTCAAGGTCTTCCATGAGACGGTACGGCCATATATTTTGCAGCTTATGAGAGGTGTGTGTGTGTGTGCGTGTGTGTGTGTCAGGCTTTCATTTCATGTGATGTTCATATTCATATTCACACTTTATGTTTCAGCTGAGCTGCTGTGGTAAGGGTCAAGGTAACGCGTTTCTGACACAGCTGGCCGGCAGGCTGGGTGTCGCCGATGTCTGCCCCAAAGACTTTACTATGATCGTAAGTGCTATTCTTCACATTCCTATCGTATCAACAGATTATAAAATAATGTTCATTCTCCCGCTGGACAAAATCAGTGCATAATTTAAAGTAAATGAGAAAGAGAAGGCATACTAAATGAAGAAAAAGGTTGTCAAATGCCACATTATTTAAAAAGTATGGTATCTAAACCTTTCCATTAATCCCCATTCAAGCTGTGTTGCAATGAACATGCTTAGATATATAATCTGTTTACATCATCTGAAACCCTTTATACTCAGGTCAGATTTTTAGCTCTTGTTTCCTGTAGTAGAAATGTAGAAAATGAAAATGTAGTATTAAAGATTCAATTATGTTTATCTATAATCTGAAGATGTGAATACTGCATTACTACATACCACCCAAAGCAGGGTGAAATATTGATAATTAATGAAAGTGTCATTAATATTCTCTTCCAGGGTTGCCATTCCCGGATCAACGAGCTATTCTCAGAAAAGATTTATTTGATTGGAATTGCTGCTTTGATTGTTGCTGTTATTATGGTGAGAACATGAAGGTGCAGTCATGTACCACATTTTTTGCTTATAGTTTACCATTTCCTTTAATCTAACAGAACATCAGAGTGACACACATATAATCTCTCATACTTAATCATGTAATTTCCATCAGAATTTTTTTGTGTAACTTTTTTTGACAGTAAGACTGCCTGCTCTGTAACCATAAATACCAGTTACCTCCCTGTCCGACAAATACTGTCACAGCTGCCCCCACAACACATATTCGGGCAGCCAGTGAGCAGCTGTATATCTAACTAGGAATTTGCAGAATTGGTATCCATTAGAATTTCTTTAAAAATGCACTTAAGCACTTTAGCATGGATCAAACATTTGCAAATGTTAAAGCATGTCTGCAGGTAAAAGTTGTAGCTTTTGTGTGTATACTGCATTGTAATTTATGCAATACAAACATCAAAGCATTTCTCTCATTTCTGTTTTCGTTCTGCAGATCTTTGAGATGATTTTCAGCATGGTGTTGTGCTGCGGGATCCGCAACAGCCCAGTTTACTAAAATGACTGGGTGCCTACACCTCATCAAAGGAATGGAGGATGACCACACATGACCACAGTCCTTTCTTTTTTCTTTTATAACCAGGAAATCTCACATATAATGCTTGCTGGATTTAGTCAGCTCATGAATGCAAATAAACTAACCTCGGTAGAAGATTTTATTACACAGTTTATTTGTTTTGTTTGCCACAAATGTTGTTTTATGTGTTAGATCAGTGCTATCCTTACATGATTTCTAGATTATATCACACTGTCACTCATCAGCTACATTCATCGGTCAAGGTGCTGTAAACCTTCAATGATTTGTTGGTTGTTACTGCTTTCTTGTCTATGAACATGCTCTTGCATTATTGGTTTTATGGATTTTTATGTCACTGTTTTATGTACAAACTGTATATAAATATATGTTGGCTTTATGTCTGCCTGAGCATGGATTACATGAAGCTTCACCCCCCACCCCCCCACCCTTGAAGCAGCACCATGGTAGCAACTTGGAGTATCCAGCAGATCATTGTGTTGCTTCACATCCATGTCTTGCATGGACAGCACTGGTCAATCATGGAAACTGGAACCAAAGTTGGTTTCTGTGTGTTCCAGAAAGCAGGTTTAATATGATAAATTCAGTTAGTCTGAGTTTGTTGAGACGAGGGTAAGCTCTTGACTTTTTCCTATGGTCTGTGAAGACAAAACAGAACTTTTTAACTTTTTACTTAATCATTGAAGAATTTAAGTATTCCATGTAATTTACATTTCATCAATCATCATTTTTTGCAATTTTTTTTCTACTTTTGGTGCCAAAGAACATACAAATATTATTTTTTTATACAGCCGTTAGTGAAGTGCCACTTGAACATGAATGCCTACATACACTGTTTTTGTCCCTGCCTCCCATGATGTATCAAAGTCGAATTATTTTTTTAGTAAGTCAATACCAACAAATGAATCAAGTTAAATTTGACTTGTGTTTTCCATCATCATGGTTAGACTGAGTTTATTAAAGCTGTTTTCTGGAACATACCCGTCATGCCTGGCTCTGAGTGCTCATTTGTTAGTTTTCATATTTATCACGCTAAAAAAACAACTTAAATGCACCTATGCATGAACTTGTGGAGGCCTCATGCTTAATTCTCCAATCTTTCTTCCAAAGAAGATTTAATTGACCCATATGGCTTGTAGTGTAAATGTATTGGTTGTCTATGCATTCATGTATTTTTTGTGCATTTTTCAAGAAAACTACACACATTTGTGGTTGAATGATTGCTTCCAGGCTGTAGCGAGAATAATAGCAGGTGGAGTCTCGTTGTAAATCTGTGTTGCCTTAAGACAAGTGTTGGAGGCCAGTCTTGTCTAATCTGACATGATTATGTCATTTGCATTGTACTGTTCCTCCAGCTCCTCTGTCTACTAACCTTCTGCATTTTCAGCTCATTTAATAACTAACCTCCGTAGAGGGCCAGATGAGGCTAAATTTTCTCATTTGTTTGTATCCTCTCAGTGGCATGTAAACTTTTCATAACCTTTGTGTATGTTGTGTAGGTGTTGCTTTGGCTCCTACTAACTCAGTCTAAATGAGTTGATGTGTGGATATTCAGAGCAGGTCCAGAGGTCTATATTATGAAGCAGGCTGAGATGATAACAGAGGGAAATTTAAGATATATCAATGTATTTTCAGTCTCACAGAGTTTTCTTTTAGTGAGTTCCATCTCTGATCTCTGACATCACCACAGGTGGGAATACTTTTTCCAGACCAGACTCTTTCTGACTAGAGTAAAAGACCAACCATGCTAGTTAATCTTCTCTGATCTGAGGTGCATCATCAGAAGGGAAATTTTATCATGTTTAAAATAGATTTTTGTCACATTTAAATATTTGGACAGTTTCACTGCCCTTTTTAAACACTGCATTTTTACTATGGGTGACAGAAAATGACTGATGATTTAAAATAAGTTTTTTCTCTAAGTCTGAAGAGATACAGTAAGCTCTGTTCCTGACAGATTCAAACCAATTTGATTTGGGGGAAAAAAAGTTCTAAATGACAGACGAAGCTGTAATATTGTCTGTTTTTGTTATCTTCCTGCTTTTGGCTGCAGAATCTGTGTGGATTTTCAGCCTCATGGGTTGACTCCACCAGTTCATATTCATAGCAGCAGTTGGATGGATCTTTGTAATAAGGCTCTGTTCAATCAGATCTGTTTAAAGATCCTCTGGATTTGTTTAACCTAATTTGTAGGATAGACCTAGCCACATTTAATGTTCTCTGGTTCTCAGGTGCCACTGCCCTGCTGGTTTACTTATTTTCCCTGCTTCACCTTGCAAAAACGGTTTATTAAGAGGCTTGTATGGAGGTCATAGATGTTTTTTCAGTCTGGTTTGATTATTTAGTTTTCACTTGTAAAAAGAAAAAAAAAAAAAACAGCTTTTTAAGTTATCATCTGAACATCAAAATTTTGTTCAACATATATATGAAGTATTTTTCCTTCATGTCAACTAAAAAAAACATGAATACTCCTTTGGCTTTCAAGGTGACTTAAATGTCTTGATGCTTGGACTAAAAACAAGATTATTCGTCACTTATGTTCTAATTTTCTCAAACAGAAGATCAGATTTTTTTTTACTAGATCCCTACTATGTGTCGATTATGTTATTTAGTTCTGTGTTAACATGCTATCATCGTTTCTTCTGTTAAAGATGGTATGATGGTTTATGCTGGCATATTTAGGATGTGAATCTTGTTGCCTTAAGCCAATTTCTTCAAGTTCAGTCACAAACATTGACTCCACTTTCTGCTAATTTGTTTTTTCATCTTTAATATTTCAATGTGCATTTCCTGTTTTCATTTGGTCACACTGCTATCAGTTATCTTTTCTGATAGTTTCACATTTGCCTTTACGGTTCCTTTTACATGTTTCCCTATTTGTTAGTCAGCATATGACTTGTGCAGGTAATTTTCAAGGTTTGAATTATTTTGTCCAGATCTAAAGAAAAAAGAACTCCCCCATCTGTTAAATAAAATTGTTTTGTGTCATCTCTGTGATTTCTTTATGTTTTTATTTGTTTCTTTGTTTTTTAACAAACTAATACGATTGAATGTTCCGTATTTATGCCAGCAGTTAAAAGCCCGACAGGACATATATACCCTAACATTGGACCTGGTCTGTTTCCATAAAATATCCATCCGTCACTTGCATGCATAGCTACACAGAACTGCAGATCTAGCTCTTCATTAACAAAGTCATTCAATCATAGCATTTTTGTAATCTCTCATATGGTATTAGCTTTTATCAACCAGTTAAAACCTTGCCTTGATAACACCTCACATTAAACCAAGAGTGGAGTGTGTCATATAGCCCTATTGTATTGTACTAATGAAGGTTTTAGAAAACAATGTATGCTCTTTTTTTTTCTTTGTATTGTGACATTTTTTTCTGTCTGGAACATCAAAAAAGTCTTGAAAGGGTGGAAGATTTTGTGGCAGTGCCACCTGAGGGAAGGTCAAATTTTGAGCACATCAAGTTATTTCAATCCAACTTCTTCAAATCCTCAAATAAAAAATCGATGAGTCTGTTAATGAAGGCACTTTGTGTCTTTCACCAACAGTTATCGTACACTGTAGTACGTTAATATCCTTTCTATTTGGCAATGTACTCTCAGGACCCACTGCCATCCAAATCTCAACCACTCTCTACCTTGTAGACTTTCATTTGCTCAGATATAAAGGGATTAAATGTATTTTACAAACAGTGAATCCGTTGGTTTGTCTTTTCCTTAAAGAACATGATTTTGAACAGAAATGGAGAAATATTTCTGTATGATGTCAGGACATGTTTATATAAAAATGTAGTAATAGTTTTAATAGCTGAAGTAGTTGCATTTAAAGTATGTCTTTTTGAGTAAAGTATCATTTTTAGTAGGCAATAGATAATTTGTAAGATTCAGTATATTGATTAATATAATTTCTTGCCTGTTAATTATTTTCATTTCTGACTGAAGATTTGTCAGGGATCTTTCATTTAACAGCAGAGCTCCGTCAGAACTACAAAACAAATTAAAGTGCTGGCAGGTACAAAGTTTAAACGCTTAAATCATTAACAGATGCTCCTGTTAATAATAAGCCAGTTTGTAAATTTAACCAGAAAGCATTTATTTGTAGATCTCATGAACTTGTACTTTAGAACACAAACAACATATCAGGTGTTGAAAGTGAGACATTTTGTGGAAGATATTAGCTCATTTTCAATCTGACAGCATTGGCAACTATCTAAGATGTTGAAACAGGGGCAGCAAAATGCTGAAATGTACTTTAATTGGCAGTTAAAAAAGTTGAACAGTATTTAACAGCTACTTTGGTTTAACGGCAATAGGTCACTCACAAAGCCTACATCAGTGAGGCACAGTCGTCAGATGTAAAGATGGACAGAGGATCACCATATTGTGGCATTTCTCCCTCATAGGTGCGAGGGTCTTGGACTGCGGAGCAGTCTTTGCATTCTGAAGTGGTGTCTTACAATTTGAATCGTTCTTCTGTCTTCCTGTCAGTGACCAGATCTTATGCTGACTGAAGAGGAAATGCAGGGCTGTACAGTGCGACATATATGTCGCACGTGCTATGAGAAAAAACGTCTGTGCTACAATGGGTTTTTTTACATAGCACTTGTGCGACAGCTTTGGGGACGGCTTGTTTTTTTGTTTTGTTTTTTGTTTTAACTTTAAGATGTGACAGCTGAAGTCACGCAAGTGTCCTGAGTGGGTAGCGTTCATAATTCACTTGAAACGGCATCATTAAGTATATTTTTAGAGCCAAAACCGTCGCACATTGCACCTCCAGGATGCGCCGCGGCTGCCGCACGCGCGCTCATCTGCGCGCGCGCTGCCGTTCATTTCTCTCTGGCCGCACATTTCTTTTGCGCGGTGAATGGCTGTTCTTTTTTCCTTCCTTCTTTTTTTTATTATTTTGCCGCGGATGTGCACTGTAATACAGCTGCGCCGTGGTTTTGTTCCAACCCCCACAGTATTTGTCAACTCAGAGTGGGAGCACCGGGGATGATATCAGACAAAGCGGGCCGCAGCGTCTGACGTGATCCCAGCACGCAGCGCTGCAGCGGCACAACGCCCACGGACCCAGTGACACTTGTGCTGTGTCCCAAATCGCATACTTCCATAATTAATACTCAAAATTTTGAGTATACTACATCAAAATTAAAAAAAGTATGCATAGTACGCGGAAAATGAGTATGCAAAGGTACCCGGATGAT
>JAVQJG010059024.1:0-22637 GCA_036024015.1 Craterocephalus amniculus | reverse complement strand
CACACACACACACACACACACACACACACACACACACACACACACACAGGTAAAGGGTTTTAGGCCATAAAACTGCTTGGCATCAATTCTAGTTTTATTTGAAGTGTACAGGTAGATCTTAATATCTCTAGAATGATACCAAACCTTTTTAAAGTCAGAGGAAGTGTTAATCAAGTGGCTGTTAAAGCGAGCGTGGCACACACATGGCTGCATTCTGCGCACCATATAATCGTTTGGCTGTGGACGTAAGGGGCAAGTGCAAGGAAGGCCGTAAAACTCCTGAGATGTAAGTGGTTTGGCATGTGGAGAGGAGGAGGAGCGACGGGGAAAAGGGAGAGAAGAAAGGCGTTGGAAGAGGAGGAGGAAAAGGGTTATGAGAGGGGAACCAGCTGGGTTTTTCTTGATCAGGATACAGCTGTGAGCACGGTTGCATGAATGGAGGCTAAGGCCTAAACATGGAGCTGTTTCACGCCTCAGCGGCAGAGAAGTCAACTGGGAAACAGGGTGCTAATAATGAGACCGGGAGCAGATGATTTTGTGCTTTTGGAAAGCCCTTCTGCAACTCAAGGCTGTTTAAAGAGAAATGGGCTGTGCCTGAGTTACTCGATCAAACTGTTTAAGAGAAAAATTTTCAATCTCAGAAAAAACTAATAGGAGATGAGATGTGATTATTTTATGACAAAACAAGAAGATTGTGTCAGGACATCCAGGTGTAAGACCCTAAACCAGCCTCTGCCATGTTTTACTGTAGCTTTCTGTGTGATCCACTCGTCAGGAGGTGCAATCTTTGTCCACAAGAGGGCAAACTCTTTCTGTAAATCTGCACGAGGATCCACGTCAACCTGCCTCTGTTTAAGTCATGAATATTAAAGGCCGTAGTTCCTTGTCACATGAGTGGATCAATTGTTTTGACGTGAGTACTTGAATGTGAGTCCAGCCTACAGTGAAGTGATTCCCTGTTTCTCTTCAAAGCAAAGCTTACCTTCTCTTTCACCCTGCAACTGAATTCCCCGCCCGGAAACACAAACTTGGCTGTTTCATCCCCCTGCAGTGTTTTTTTTTTTTTTTTTTTTTCTTGCTCCAGGCAGGAAGCGAACACAGAAGGTTTTGTACTTCGCTGCAGTGGTGGTGGGGGGGTCTAGACCCTCCCCACTCCCGTCCCCGCTCTCTTCCCCGCGACTAAACTTGATGTTGGGAGATGAGACAGGAAACAGGTGTCACCCATGACCTTAACTGTTCAAACACCGCAGGCCTCACACTCAGGGGTGCTCCATGGGGTGAGGGGGGGGGGATCACATCACAACCTGGCCCCCCATCCCACCACCACCAACATCATTTGGCTCCTTGGTTAACAAAATTACGGCAGGTAACCCCACACCCTCATGTTTGTCAGCAAAGATCGTTTCCATCCGAGCAGATGAGAGCTCAGGATTGTGTGTTTGACATCAGCGCTGTTTTACACCGCGTTCCTCTTGTGTTCACCCAGATCTCACCTCGACTCAGAAAGATGACCCCTTAGACAAAGAAGGGAACACAAAGTAATAACCTCTAAATCTCGGCGACTGGCTTATGTGAAGCCGGAGACGATTGGGAAGTCTGCCGTTGAGAAGGCTAAATGTGGGAGCCGGCGGCTTCTGTGTCCTCAGTGCGTCTGTCAGCGCCTCTCCTATCGCCCACTCTGTTTTCCTCATAAGAAAAAGATTAATTCTGCAGATTATCAGGCCTCAATAAAGTAGTGACTGTTAACCAGTAATGGGGAGAAGCTGATGCCTTGTCCTGAAGTGATTAATGGGCGGCCAAACAGAGGTAAAGGACACAGCAGAAAGCACCTTTGATGAATCCCAAAAGGGTAAACATGACAACAACAGTTTGTTTAAATGAGAAGGCAGAAGGCCAGAAAAAAAAGGCTCCCATCCAAATGTCAAGTTCAGCAGTTGCAGCTGGAATGGCTGCAACCAGTGGGGTCCCAACAAGCACGTTTACTCTATTTCTGGCCATGCAGCTCACATTTAACATAGCTTTAGCTGCAATGAAATACAGCCATGTGCTCCCCACTTTCAATTCTAAGGTTTGCACCCCATTACATAAGTATATATCTTTGGTCCTTATTAATACTTCAAATTTAATAAATGCACAGCATGTTACAACTTATCTTTGTTATTCAAAAACAACAAAAAGAATAAAAAAGTGAATTTTACCAAAAATTCAAAATTCATGTGTGAGAACCTCCATGTTCACAAGCTTCTGCAGGAAGGAAAGAGAAGATAAGGAGCAGCCAGTGACCAAAAACAAATGCTGATCATCAGCAAGTGTGACTGTTTCTATGAAAGCACACGTTTTGGCAGTTTGGTGGCCTGCTGCATTCAAGGCTACGCCAAGGAGGAAAGACCTCAGCAATAATCATATAAACAACAGCTCCTGCTAATCAACCCTAAGAAGGCCAGGTTTTGAGTCCCTAATATTACTGCCAGAATGATTATCCGTAAATTCAAAACAGTTGCCAACCTTTGCAAGAGTGGATGTCCCAGAAAATGTCCTCTCCCCCCAGAGAAACCCCAAGGCCTACAGTTCAGCCTGCACAAGCCTCAGATAGCATGCTAAAACTACATGATGATACAATTTTGAAAAGGTCAGCTTAGGTTTGCAAAGTTTAATCTGGATAAATCTCCTTTTAAACCAATGAGGAGATGTTTGTTTTACAACTAAAGGCAGCATATTGTGCCAAGCATGGTGGTGGAGGTGTGGGTCGATGAGCCGAAACACCTGCAGCAAATCTAGGAATGAAGACGGTGCAAGTCCTAAAGCTGATGTATTTCTTTCCCTTCACTTTTTTCCTTTTTCATGTAAACATTCTTTGAATCACTCATAAAAATAATCAAGGAAATACCTTTACAGACCACCTGCATAATTGTAATTTTGAACATTGGCTTGTTATATGTTTAAGAGTCAAGAAGAAAAAAGACTAAATGCTCTGACTTCTTCTTGGAAAGCTTGGATGGATTGAAGATGTGCAACCCCGGCATGAAAAATCCCCATGATTATCACAGGCCTTATTATTACATGATAAACAGCCATGACCAATATTCAGGCCATTTCTTCTACTAAAAAGACTCCACATGAGCTGACCTCATGCTGAAAGACCAAGCCACATCACATTATCCTGCATGATCCTCATAAGTCACCCAGTTAGTCTTTGACATGTTAACAAACCCCTGCCTGTAAAGAAAAGTTTCCTTGGTTCCATTTACATTTAGCCCTATATGTCACATGAACGTATGTCACAGCCTCATGGCCATTATCTCACCACAGACACGACCAAAGAAATCCCTAACCATTTGTCTATAGAAGGGCGCCTGCTTATGGACTAATGGTTATCCTGGTTGTGTGTCTGTGGCATGAGCCTGACAGCCAACTGTTTGACACTGAGGCCACAGAGACAGATGGCAACCAAATGCCTTTTATTGCCTGCCTTCACCACTTGTGTGTCCCGCTCACATCGGTCAGCGAGCGACATGAAGGCCTCCCTCTCTCTCTCTCTCAGAGTAAAAAGCTCCACAGGCCTCATGCCGATCAGAACAAAAGCAGTGAATTATGCATTTCATATTTGAATCTGCTGCACAGTTTTAAACACACGCACATAGGCGGACGTGTGTTTTGTGCACGTATAGTGTGTAAATGTTTGTGCATAAGCATGTGAGTGTCATGTTGCCATGCTATGTGCTGACACAGAGCCTAGAGCCACAGGTTGCACCTGGTGTGTGAGAGCCCTTCACCAGCTGCTGATGCTTGAGTGTCAGATGAGTGCACATGGACGCACACACACTCACACACACATTCATACAGTATGCAAGCAACTGTATGTTTGTTCCTTCCATTCCTTACATGTATGCGCATGTATACATGCTCCCTTACACTGACATGCTCCCCCTTGTCACGCATGACCTCGAGTTATGAAGAAGAATTTTAATCCTGTAAATGGAAGCTTTAATAAATCAGGCAATGATAAAAAGAATCATCTGGTTCATTCCAGGACTTAATTATTTATTTCACTTTGCAGCTACTCAGTTACAGCTGTACCTAAAAGGAAAACATGAAGGCAGTCCTGAAATGTATGATATCGCTTTGATAGGTGGTAACATTTAAAACAAAACAGGATCTAAATCTGGCTCCCACTGACTCCCAGCTGATTTCTATCAGAATAGTTTCATCAATAGGACTGGATAATGTTTGGGTTTATTTCTGATTCCAGTGGTCAGTTTTAATATCCTGTACAGAGGTTAGCTCAAAGGGTGGCTAATCATTCATTCTTTCAAAATATTTAGATGCTTTTAGAAGATATTGACAATGTAATGGTTCAAGAAGCAATTTTCAACTTAAGGTTTTTAGATGAATATGAATAAAAAGAAAAATTACAATTATGGCAAAGCAAGTTTATTTGTTGAACACCTTTCCTGTTCAAGACAATTTAAACTGCTCAGTGCTGCAATTCAAGCCTCTCAGGTAGTGTTGATGTTGGCTGAACACACGGAAATCTGTACGAAACTGCAGACAGTATGTATGTGATTGACTTAACATCAGGTTGTAACCTGCTGCCATCATCATCTGCATCTGGAATTATATATTTTATACATTTTACACATTTAATTTTAACTAAATAATCAAACCTATATATTTATTTATCTTATTTATCTTTGACCTCTGTGCTTTATGAAGCTAACGGTTTAAAGTTACATGTAGCCTCTGCAGTGCGCAGACATTTGTTCTCAACACTTTTTGCTTTACAATCTTTATTTTCTCTTAGAAAAAACTCAGAGTTTTTTCAGCCTGGTGGTGTGGACCTTAAAGGCCTGGATTAATATGCATCATATCATTCTCCAACTTGTGATTTGTACTCATATCTTACATATTGTCCATTGACTTATTAAAAAAAAGAGGGAGAAATAAGATAAATATTTTCAGTCCTATTTATTTGTGATTTTCTTCAGCTGTGTCAAGCTTCCTTCAAAGTTCTTTCTTACTCTCTGTTCACACCCCACACCCCTCCCAAAGCCAGCTGGCACACGTGTTTTCATCTAAATGTAACTTAATCATTTTAATTCAATTCACATTTTGGGATATTTGCTGTTTGTTGCTGCCTTTACAGCTTTTAAATCCCTTTTTTGCACCATCTTTAATCCTTTTAATGTTTCATGTAAAGCACTTTGAATTGTCTTGCACACAAAATGTGCTTTACAAATAAATTTGCCTTGCTTTAATCTTTAAAAGAGAGAAAATGGGAATTGTTGCCAACATTCACTCAGCTTTTTTTTCTGTTTGCAACCACAAAACCTGAGCATCTTGAATCCATTGAGTCTGTATAAGAAAGTATGCTGGAGTCAGATGTGAGACCATCTGTCCAACAGTTAAAACATGACTGAAATCCGATCATGCAACAGGACAGTGATGCCAAGCACAGCTGCCCATCTATGGCAAAAAAGAGAAAAAATCTAAGAGTTGCAACAATCCAGTGGAAGTTCAGATCTCCACCTAATTGTAATGCAGTGGCAGGAACACAGAGGAGTTTTGTTTCTCTTTATTTTTCTCAACATGACTTTAAACATTGACCACAAAAACTCTGGGAAACAATTAAAGGATAGATGTATAATTATTTTCACAGTAAGCATCAAGTAGGTAAACTTTAACTGTGTCATTATGACATATCGACTTCTAGGCTCTCATAATGCTTTAATTAGTCATGTTAAATGGAGCATGTCCACTGGTTGTTAACTCTGTCCCGGCCATGAACCAAGCCAGAAACAATCCCAGCCGCATTGTTCTAGTTTCCACTTCAAACGAGACACGGAGGATCAAACAGCGTCTGCTCTGGTGGGCACGGTAGCTCCGGGCTGACACAGGAAAGCCTGGAGTCGCCCGATAACTTCGTTGAGATGGAACAGAATCAAACAGCAATTTGCCAGGTGTGTTTCTGAAGTTGAAGATAAGGAGTCAAAGTTGCGCTCGCACCAGCTGAGCCAATGCTGGGACTTGAAAGGTGACGCTAACAGGGCTGCTATGACTTTCCCCCATTGCAAGCTATAATCTAATCAGCTGTATTACAGTACAGACAGACTGAAGGTGAGGCTATGCACATGCCAGGAGCCCGACGCTGGAAGATTAACCTCCCCGCAGATGAGAGGAAAGCAATAGAAGTGAATGAAGGGGGTGGCCTTGCACTTCCACTGGAGATTAAAGTGTTTGCAGAAGATATTTCCTCAGCTGCCTGGTAGCGCTTCAACTGTAGAGTTTCATTTCTTATTTACTTAAAAGGTACGTCTTTCATAGCAAAAAATGCAGCCGACTTGTTCATCCTCCACTGGAATGTTTTTCTACGCTCAGTTCTTGTTGAAATATATCTGCATGTGGTCGAGTAGAGAGGTTGAGAGGAGGACGAGGTGAGAGGCAAGGAAACCATCATGCCCCCTTCCAAGATGGACAAGCCCCTATTATCCCTTTGTTGGAACCTCCCCCTTCTCCTTCTCCTTCTCCTTCTCCGAGTGGGTGCTCATAATTGGACCTTTGTACTGTGTGTGAATTCTTCGCCTGCACACACTTTCCCAGACTGTGTCCGGCCACCAAACAGATGGGGTCTGTATGCAGAGGACACACACACACACATATGCTTACCCACAAACATCCACAGGACGTGTCACACCCATGCCAGGCCAATTTCGTGACACTTTAATAAAAAAAAAAAGCTTTAGGAGCCCATGGCCCTCGCATGGACGTCTGGTACCTGAATCATTTAGCCTAAAACAAAAATCTGGTGTTGGAGACCAGGGAGAAAGAAATTTTTTTTTTTTTTTATTTGGCCTCTCCTTCGTCTTTGGAGCATTGTTAGTAAAATGGAAAGGAAGAAAGCGACATATTGCCAAGGCAACCAATGCATGTAATTGTCTGTTAGTACTTTAGAGCTTGCAGCTGCAACGGCTTGTTTCTGAAAGAGTCTTGTTTCGGACATTCCCAATAATGGCAAGAAGAGGGAGTTTGGGCCAAGGGGTGGGTCGTACATGTGCGTGCTGATGTCTCTAAGCAACATCAGGCCTCTCTATCATTTCTGTCCTGTTTTATGTCTGCACCTACTCTCTCATTTCTTCTGGTTTGTTTCTGCCATTCACTCACTTTCCCACTTCATCTATCATTTTGTCACCAGTTCTTAGACAGTCTCTCCTAACTATCATCAACTCCCCACCCGAAGCTCAGGTACTCATGCCTGTGAGGACATTACTGATTTGTTCCACTTGTTAGTCTGTCAAATCTGCTTGTTTTGGATGGTCCGATCTGTCAGCTAACAAACGCTAACATCCATATCTTCAGTGCTTGGCTGAGTTGAAGTCTTTTATCAGCAGTCTGGGCGAAAAACATGATTTTCTTTTTTTACCTACACATCGTGATCATTATAGGCAAGAAAATATCACTGAAGTATGGAGCAATGTGATACAAACAAAGGGTTCGCAGAGTTTATTTGAACACATATGCTCACGGGTCTCTTCGTCAACCTGCCTGTCTCCTTATGCTTTCATGTCTTATAACAAATAGGAAAAAGCTTCCAGCGCTTCACTAACAAAATTCCTGCTTCCCGCAATTTAAGAGCAGGACAAATTGGAGCGGGGGAACTTTCATAACTCAAACGCCATGATGGATTCTGGCAGGGATTTCCTCCGAATCAATAGTCATGCTTTTTCGGGATGGAATGTAGGCCAGCTGAAACATCTGCTGCCCGAGGTCTGACCAACAGGTGGTTCAGAGCCCTGCAGTATCGTGAGAACACAGAACCCGCTGGGAGCAGGGCAAGGCCAGGTGCTGCAGAGCTGTGCTCATCTGCGAGGGAATCCACTTTATTAAACCAAGCAAAACAGTAAACTTGATCCCGGACACAGTGGAGTTTAACACAGGGCCAGCCGCCCACATGGGCGCTACCCCATGGAGATAAGTTATCCACAAAGACTCTCCCTACTCCAACTCATCCTGCATGATTTCATTTTTTAAGTAAATCAGGATCAAGTATAAACAATTGTTGCTAATTGTATTGTCAAGTTGCGAAGTCTGCAGAAGATTTACGGAGGGAAAACTGTTCAGGGAGAAAAATAACAGAAACGACACTTCACCCAGAAATGTTTGTTTTTCCCATTTTGGTGTTATTGACATAGCTGCTCCTTCTTTCCGGCCTGTCCTGTCCTTTCACAAACACACCCAGGTGCATGTTGGGAGCGAAGCAGCCAGCCAGCCTTGCCGCTGCAAGCCTTTGTCATGGCAACGAGCCCAGAGGAATCGATGCTTTTCAACACTTCACCTCAGGGAGTGAGAAGATTGCTGACTGTGGGGACTGCAAGGTGTGTCGATGAGGGGGAAAAAAAGACAAGGATACCCAAAAATATGACTAAACAGTTCTGTTATCGAAGGTGAAATGCTCCTTTAACACCGTGATTTGTCACACGACTTGGTATTTGGACATGCCGAGTTAATCCCTTTTGTTAATTTGGGTTTTGGTAGAAACGTAGTGTGGTATTCCACTGAGAGGGGGAATTGTAAAGTCCAGCTGCTGGGTTTGACAGCTTTAGGGCACAGCTGGTCTCAGTCTGTATGTGTGTGTGGGTGGATGGGTGTGTGTGAAAGTGTGGGTTACTTATCCGGTGGCTTATATCCATTAAGCCTGTGCACTTAATTTTACTGAACTGTTAATAGCTGATGTAATGGAGTATAAATAAAGTATATATTTCTTATGTGAAATAATAATGGGATGGTGTTTCAAACCACACTTCCCACAAAGGTATATTTCTTTACATAATTTAACAGGAGCATTGTAGTAGATAATATATCATTTAATTAATTTTTTTCTCTCTCTAATTTCCCTTGTCATTATCTCCTGTCTTGACCTATTAAAGTTCAGGGGAAGGGTGGGAGGAATGAGGAAGGATGACTGAGGTAAGAGGTTCCATCCTCAGGGTGCGGTGAGACAGATAAGCTGTAGAGAAAGCCTGCACAATCAGATCCAAACGCCATCCTCTCCTTACCTCTCCTCCCCCTTTGTTCTTGCCTCCCCTTCTTATCTGATCGGGCATCCACTCACTGCGATTTGCAATTCTAATGAAAATCAGACACCTGCCCTGCCAACCTTCGCTGCTCTCTGCAGATTCCTGCCACAACAACAACCAGAAAAAGGCTGAGAAGAAAGGAAGGCAGAGAGAAAAGCAGGAGAGGTGAAGAGAGTTGTAGAGGGACCCTTTCAGATGAGGGGATATCGTGTTACTGCTCGCCTGATAGAATGAATTGTCAGATGGCCCGGCGAGGGAAAGAAAAGCGCTCTCTTTCATTCCTGCTTGCTACGACAGAGGACTTCTCACACAGTGAAAGACTCATGATATGATGTTGGCTGTCAGGCTGTTGAGAGGACTCAATCAACCCCATGGGAGATCTAACGTCATGGTGATCTTATTATGTTTTTACTTTGTACAAGAACTAGAAAATCACAGCAACCGATATGCACTAACCACCTTTGAAAAAAGATTCTTTAAGATACAACTTCTATGGTGTCATTACCCTTAAAACTTAGTTTATGAGCTGGTATAAGGGAGAGTAAATGAACGGCATATAAAGTAACAGGATGTGTAACAGCGGTTAAAAACAGTCCTCACTCAGAACAAGAGTCCACTGTGTTTTGTACCTTTACCTTACCCCAACTATCAGAGAACACAATCTGCTCCTCTCCTTGGCCCTCAGCTGCTGATAACCAAAAGGTTGAGAGTATCAGCAGCCCTAAATGGGTGCTTTAACAGCCAACAGACTAAAGAAAGGAAAAGAAGCAGGTGGAGAAGGAGGGAGGTCAGCATGATGCTATCGGTCCATTACAGACCCCCAAGGACAAAAGCAGCTTCTCTTCCTTTCAGTCTGGCCTAGTTGTGGCCAATGCTGAGCTGCTACCTGGCACTCCAGATATGGGTGTCTGGACAAAGAGGCCTTGATGCAAGTGTCAAGAGGTGCCACTCATATTGACTGCTCTGTGTGCTGTGTTCCGCCTTTGTTTTTGGTGACTTTCAACCAAAGGCCTTCCTCTATACCTTTGCAGGGAAAATGGGCATTCTCTGTGTTTGGATGATTAACTGCAAGATCATTTCAGGGGATCCCCAGATAATTGTAAAAAAATCAAATGAAATTGGATTTTTCTTTTCAAATCAAAATCAAAACTTTAATGCAGACATAAATCTAAAATTACCACCTTATTGTGGCAGGACAACCAGAGGGCCTGGGTGGGGATTGATCCCACAACCTCCCAGGTGAAGGTCATGCACGCTTGCCAGTCAGCCAAAGGGATACCCCTATGGCCAAGTAGCCAGGGCTCATCATCAGTCAGAGGCACACAGTGACAGGACCCACACACTGTCACATTAAATTTTTAACATATTAACCCTTCAAAGTCAACATCATTGCACGATGCCAGCACATTTGTTAGACAAAACAGCGTGTATCTCGGGAATATTAATGAATAGAGACTTACTTTATTTTTCTCTGAGAAGAAAATACTTTAAGCTTTAAGTCGATAATTCCAGTATGTTTGTGAGACATAGACAAGCTAAACTGTATTGGAAAGTCGGTGTCCAATCACATCATCGAACGGTATCACATGAGGTGTTGTAGAGCTTCTTCTCTGTAACATGGTGCGTCAAAGAGTATAAATTCACTGGGCCTTTTCAGTAGATGTTTTATTTTTTCCTCTCTCTTTATGATTCTATAACCTAAATGTCATTCATGTGACAGCAGTGCATCATGAATACCTTTGTAAACACCTTTGTTTGTTATCTTTTGAGAACCACTGTGGTAGAAATTGTTTGGATTTAGTTCCACTTCATCCTGTCACATCCACACTCAAAATGAACTTCGACTAGACCAGCTACTATGCTTCCCTACCAGTAGCTCCAGTGCTACTTTACTGGGGCAGCGCCAAGGGGACAGCTAAGAAAAACCAACACACACCTGTTTCCACCCTTTGAATGCCCTTGGAGCGCCACTGGATTGCACGGGTGTTCAGTCCAGAAGGGCGAGGACAGTGGTATTGTCACCCATTTAGAAGGTTCTGAGGACACGTGGCTCACCCTTTAGCACGCTTAAAGGAGGTATGGGTGAAGGCAGGCTGCAGGCAGAGTGGCAGGTGCTGTGACGGATGTCCTGCGGTGTGCCAAAGCAAGCACAGGGAGGCGAGGTGGGGTCAGGGCACGGCAGGCAGACGGGTAAAACGGGTATGGGAAGATTAGTGTGCCACGGCCCTGCCCTTTAGAGAGAGGAAGAGGGATGAGGAGAAGCTGACCAGAGAGGTGTCAGAGCACAGGGTCACATTCTGCTTCATCATGCCTCACTGTTTAAAGCAAAGTAATACCTCATGCCTCAGCTTTAATCCCTCATCATGCACAGAGGCAGTGTTTGAAAAGAAAATCGGCTCTTCATCTACTCGCACTTGTAAGACAACTTTGAAGTCCAGCTTCAACTTGCAGCGGCAGCAGCTGGAGGAAGTATGAATCAGGTAGAGTTTCACTTGCCTCATGTCCTCTAATGGCCCACCCAATCACTGGGACATGAGCGTTACACAGAACATGTGCACAGGAAACCTGGAGGTATTGCTGTTACACAACAGAAACTGGATATGCCTTGTTCGCTAACCTTGGGTCTCTGCCCTGCCCTCAGTCCCCCTCGCACCATTATGAGGGCGACGACAGAAGGGCACAGAGAATGTGTGAGCTTCAACCTATTCTGGACTGAACACTGATGGACAGCTCTGCTGGCATGGACCTTCAGGGGAATTTCCTTTGCTTTCCTCTATACATCTGAACAAGTACCTCTTGGGGGAGTGGTTGGGATCCTTTGAGAGGGGGAACTACAGCGCTGGAAAAAAAGTGGGTAGCATGCAAACTGTGACAGGTTGAGGAGCATAAAGGCCTGAATTTACACTGTTTAAGATAAGACAGTAAAATGGCAGACTGACATTCAAAATTCTTGCTGACCTTGCCTTGAGGAAGCTGCAGTAAAACCTGAGGGAGAATCCGGCTACAACTCTTTTTCTTTTTCTTTTATAAAAACTTGACAGTCTTCTACAGTGTTGGCTGACTTTAAGTTTCCTTGTGTTATCACTTCATCTTCCAATGCCACCTCTAACATCTTATCTTCTATCATCATCTTTAATTGTCAGGCTTTACTTGAAACAAAATACTACTCACGGTGTGGAAAGGCAACATTGCTGGTTAGTCATGGTTGCTTAAAGAAACTTAGTAGAAGTAGAGGTAGAGTTAAGTGGATAGGGAGGCTGCGTAACACCCTGGTTCAGAAAGTCATACAAAGTCAGGGATGGGTATCGGACTCTGTTTGTCTATCCTTTCAATCCCGCAGCTAAACCAGACCAATATACTTCCAGTCTTGTATAATTTTCATGTATCTGCAGCATACTGTTCCAAGCAGCACAGGGGCGATAAACATGAGCCGAGGAATGTCTGATAGAAGTTCAGAGGTCAGAGCTAAGCATGCCTTGGCAGGGACAGAGGGACATAGCCACCTGGTCATCTGGGTTAATTATAAATGAGGCAGGCCGCAACAGGGGAAGATGAGCTGGACAGCTGTCTCTTCAGACACACGTATAAACAGGATCACAGCCCATATGCACGGTCCGCTCCACTGAACACCGGATCCCAGGGGCCTGTCATGGCTGAAAAGTCCTCCGCCGCAGCCAGGTGGAACTGGGAAAAAGTTCACCAACACAACCACCAAAGTCTTTTTCACTCCCTTTTATTTTCTTCTTTCTCTCTTTGAGCCTCCCAAGGCAACTCAAGATTGAGTACATTCTTTGGATTTGTTGTCCTGATGAAGCTGAGATGGCATTTGGAATGGAGATTACTGATTTATCAGAGGTTGCAGTTTGTTTAATGGCTGATGCAGAAAACAGAGGAGAGAATACTGTTCATCTGACATCCGAAACGAGCATTAATAACGGCACATAGAGACAAATAATTGCAAAGGAACGACCATCTGAAAAATAAAGTCAAACACACACACACAGAGTTTGTGACATGTTGACAAGCCACGCAGAAACAGATAGAGAATGCCGAGGTACTGACACGGAGGAGAGAACGGGAAAAATCAAAGCGACAAGAGAAGATGGGAAATGGTAAAGGTGACGGGGAGGAAAAGGGATGGATAGGAATACGTGTTAAAGAGGTACCAAGAGAGTAAGAAATATGAAATTGACAATCCAGCTAGAAATGGAGAGGGGGTAATCATTTGCCAAAGAGACCGATAGCAGCCATATGTCTTCCTCACAGGTTATGAAACTGACACACATCCAATTCTGACGATCAGTCATATTCCGCAGCTGTGTCTTTACCTGATAATATTTCACCGGCTGAGTGTTGATCGAGGTAAAATGATAAGGCTGATTATTTTTTGCTGATTTGGTACATAAAGCAATGCGCTGCTCGAGACATCCAACACACACTTGCTGAAAGATTATACTGCAATTCTGACAGCAAGTTACATGAAAAATACCTGGATCGGACACCGTACAAGAGATCTAGAAAGCAGACAGATAGTTGACGTTGTGCTTTTTTTATTTTTCAGGTTGTGTCCAACAAAAGTGCTGACACCAGAGGAACAGGCCCAGCTTCACCCCCATGAAAGAGCTCCAGTGTTTGTCCAGTGAAAGTGTCCAGTCACTGGAAAAGCCATTGCAGTAATGTGGAGGAGTAATCCTGTCTTTTCACTTAAGATAGCCATAAGAATCCAAGTCCTGAGCTGAATGCCTCCCCTGACACCCATAGCTGAGATAGCAAAGGCAGCCCTACAACCGCTGTGTCTGAAATACACACAAAGCCTGTGTCTGCTGGGTGTAATAAGTCTGATGATGGGTTGTTCAGCCTAATAGCAACAGGAGAACAGTCTTTAAGCTGCTGACAAGTGTTTGTGTGTGTGAGTGTTATGTGCATGCTTTTTAAAATTGATAAGTCATCCAAATGCATATTTGAAGGTCATGCAAGTGTTTGTCCATTCAAGGACACATCACATTAACGTGATCCCCTCTACCCAACCTTCTTCCAACATGAATGTCAAGCCCTGGAAAGGAAGACAAAAATGTGCCATTGAATTTGCATTCATTTTTTTGATTGTCATGTCAATCTGCTTCTTTTTAGTCCTCTCCCCTTCACTTTAATGCTGCTTGTCAGATCCATGCAGGAGAACAGCCTCAGCCTTTAATTTCCAACCGCACAATGACAGCTGGGGGCGATCTGCTGTGTATCAGCCATGCCAACCCACGTCTTTTCACAGGCATGTGACTTTGAGAAACAACAATGTCACCTGTCACTCATGAGAGCCATTAAACCAATCAGGCCCCAAAGAGATCTGATTAGGTGAGCCTGCCAGCGTTTAACTCTTGAGGAAAATGAAATGCCGCTCTGTTCTCCCTGCTTAATGTGGCGGGAGCCCGCTGTCAACAGTACACGCAGGTTGACCAGAACTGCAAGACAGATGAGAAGTCTCATTTCTTATGACTGTGGAACACAATCATATCCTTGCTTTTGTATTTGTCAGTGATATCAGTAAAAGCGATATTAATCATGATGCACTCTTCATATGAACCTCTTAAAGAAAGATTGTGGAATTTCTCATTTAAACCCTGGATTTATGTTTCCTTGTATTGGAAGGTAAAATATCAAAAGGTACAATGATCTTTTCAGTGTTACCCAAGGTTAGCAATAGCACCTTGATCTGCAATGTCTACACCGCTGTGAGGTTAATATTAAAGATGGAAAGGTACAAAGTCTAAGGCTCTGTTCATACTTACTGCTAACATGTGTCCTCTGCAGTCTGCTTGCAAGTGGAAAGCTCTAAATACACACATTTTCACAGTTTTGCCTTCGTGTGCACAAAGTTTTATGCATCTGCCACTAACTCCTAAAATTAGGAAAACACAACATCAGATGAACAGCACACATCTCATCCTTTTATTTAAAAAACAACAAGACAGAAATAAAGAAAAATGAGCCAAATGTAAAAGCTGCTTCATAAAAAGTGCGTCCTTACTCCTGGTAGGGGAAATAGGGGGTAAGTAGCTGCCAGGGGCTGCTAATAAAATGAACTAAATCATTTAAGCATCAGTAAGCGATAACATCTCTATGAAAGCTGATGTTTGGCAGATTGCTGGTCTGGAGTGTTTAGGAGTGTGTTAACAGAATGCCAAGGAGGCAAGCCATCAGCAGTGATCTTCGAGATGCAGCAATTGCTGCCAGTCTTTTTTTTTTTTTTTTACAAATGAGTGAATTTATTAAAGCAAATTCTGCTGTTTTGCCCATAAAAGAAGTTTATGAAGCTGGTCTGAGACCTGTCAATCAACATCAGCTGCCACATCCCTTGCAGCCAAGAAAGATATCTTTCTATGCTCTAAATTTATACATTTTAGGGATGTTTCAATCATTCATGTTTGTCTTTCTTTCTTGTTTGAAATGTTTGAAATGTGTGAAACCCCGAGTACATACATATTCCTGATACCAAGTACAAATATTTCACACGAAATCTACAAGTAAAAATAAACCATTTCCTTCAAGAGTTCGATTAACCAGTTTCTTTGAACATACTTGCTTGAATCATTTATGTCGTAAGCATAATTTTCTGCTAGGATTTGTGTGTTGTTGTTTGGTCACCCAGCCACAGCATCCAGGCAGAGTCAAAGAAAAGTGCAGATCAGCTGCAAGTTGAGCCCATCTGTAGCCGGGGTGACAGGGAGCAGAGATTAGGGTGGGGTGGAGACTAAATGTCCAGTGCAGGGAGAAGGGAAGGGTGTGTGCAAGGTGGCCGTGGAACTGCAGAAAGGGAATACAGGGGATGGAGGGGATCAGGCTGGAGTGCTGGTTGAGGGATCAGGTGATGTTTGGCCAAGGCCTGAGGAAGTATCATATGCGACACCTTCATGCGAGAAGGTTACTCTGGGCTGAGGCAGCCTCCTGGAACATAGGCCGCTACACGTACACAGGTCTGCACAGACATACACACAACCGCGTGCAATGACGAGCAAATATTCGAAGATGAAGGCAAGCATGAAAACTACATTTTCAGCTAAAGTCCCTTTTTGCTAACGCACACTCATTGATTAATCCATACCGGCCGGCACAAACACAGCAGCTTTTAACAGCTGAGTGCTGGAACTGGAGAGCTCCACCCAAACAAAGGTTAGCAGGTCGCAATCGGTTCAATATCCTCCTGTCTGAGGTAGGCACTGCAGCCGTAGGACCTTCACCACGTGCAACTCGGGAACAGATATCTGTGACCTCATCAAAACAAACATCGCTGCATTTGCATTTAAGCCGTGGCTGTGTTTTTCCAGGAAATGAGAAGATAATATAAAACAGAGGTTTGTAGGAAGACAAGTGAAACATCTGGTATGTTTAAAGATTTCTATACAATGCAGGAAGCCTTGCTGGAATTAGAGGGATAAAACAATCCCATCAATCTCACATGATAGGTTATATGCATCCATCATTGTCCCAGAAGATAAAAGAAAACTTTTCATTTATTACGGCTTTATTTGTCACATTGGATCAGCATTATTGCTTTTATTTTATGAGCTGACAGCCTTTTTTTTTTCTACCCCCGGTTGGGCAAAGTGTCCAATCAGCAGGTGGTGGTCTGGCGATTGACATCTGAGTGAGATGTGACCACAGATAGCCTTCCCTCTCTAATCCACGTGAAGCTGCAGCCATGACTGACAGCTCCGTTCTTAATAATTCATCTGGCTCTTGGTGTCTGAAGGTCAGGAGATCATCTGCTTGGGCTTTGGCGCTAAGGAGAGGTGGCACTGTCATCAAATATTTATTGACCTGCTGTACTCCCAATACACTCTCAAAATACACAATCTCCTTCACTAAACACAGAACAGATTCACACCCAGCAGCTTCAGCGGGATAGGCTTGACGGTGTGTGTGTGTGTGTGTGTGTGTGAGAGAGGAAACGTCTCTGTGTGTGTTATTAAGCCTGGTGCACATATGGATCATGAGTTGTCTGTATGAGCTGTGTTGTGTAGTTTTAATTGTACAGCCAGATGGAAAACACAGAATATTTCCAACATAAAACATCAATGGAACATTAAGAAGAATGAATTTGCAAATGTTGAATGGGAATTACGTCAATCTGTGCTTCTTTCTGGTGTTTTTATCTGCAAACACTTTAGGTTTTAGATCATTTGAACTTCAAACCTTGTTTGTGACTGTACGCAGCGCAATTTTATCTGACTTCTACTGTATATGAGAATTTCAACTCACTGTACAAATGATAGTTTTCAAAAGATGAATGAGGGATTTCTGGTGGACGCTCATGATTTAATTTGCTGCTGAGCTGCCGCAGCCCTAGAGATGCACATAATAGATGTCACTGTGTCATCAAACGAGTGGAAAGCAGAGTTTTTAGGTTTCAGGCGTGTAGTGGGCCTTTTAAGTGCACAAGGTTGAAATGTAATAATGAAAATACAGTCATGAAGCATATAGCCCTACCCTGCATTGACAAGTACCATCTCACTGGAGTGGTTTGGAAATGAGGGTGAAATGGCTGGATGAGAATCAGTACTTCCAAATGAGAGATGCTCAGTTGGAAAAGGGGGGGAAACTCCAGGTAAGGAAGGAGGTCCTGCCCCGAATGGAGAAATTTATGTAGTTTGGAGTTTTGTTCTCTTGTGTGGGGGGAATGATGTGGAGGATCAAACCTGCAGCTCATTTATATTCAAAAAGTCCACGTTTCTAGTTCCAATTACAAGCAAAGGCATATTCAAGCAGAATATTTCAAGAGCTCGAGGACCTCCATATGTGGACATGTCTCCACCAGCCAAGCCCAGCAGCTGTACAGACGCCAGCAGAGCTGATGACCTAATCCTAGCGCTGCTTCATCATGATCGCTCCTGAAAGCAAAAACAGACACATGCACACATCTAGTCAAGCCAAAGCATTACGCTCACTCCCAGATTTCAGGCAGGTGCTGCTGTTGTTTGTCGGAGCGTTTGGCAGAACAGTCTTGGATTGCGGCATTACGCTGCATCTGTATCTGCTTGATACAAGCGGTTACGTGTTGCTGTTGGAATGCTGAAAACCTGACTCACAGGGCCAAACATTTCCACGGCGAGGTTTCTTAATCTGAATGAGGACTAAATGAATGTTTCATTATTCTTTCAGAATAGCCTTTTACACATGACAATGGATCAAAATGCATTCACTTTCATCATGAGTGTGTGCTTTATTCCACATCTGCTTGCGTGACTGAACTGTCCAAC
The DNA here is from genome assembly GCA_036024015.1 of Craterocephalus amniculus. NCBI lineage: Eukaryota > Metazoa > Chordata > Actinopteri > Atheriniformes > Atherinidae > Craterocephalus > Craterocephalus amniculus. Next base: position 4,315 of record JAVQJG010059024.1, on the reverse strand, counting down.
ATGTGCGGCTGTTCATGTGGTTAAATCGGCACTCTAGGCGAGAATGAAAAAGGCGCGTCCTTCCACACAGGTGGTGAGAGTGGCCCACTCAGCAACATTGTTAGCACACTTCGTAATATAATCCTTTGGCACCTTAGAAACCAAGCTGGACTGAAAATGTACGTTTATGTAAACAAAATTATGGTCTGTTTTAGTTTCCTTTCCAAGTCAAATATTTCATTCACCAGGTTACACAAGTATTGTTTGCCATGCAGAAGGTGAGAGAATATCTTCCTCATTTTGAGCGTACTCATGCGAGACAGTCGAGTCATTTTTTCCCCCCACACCAAAGTTGATCAGTCATGTTTAACTAGGGGTGTATCAGTCAGAGGTGGGCGGGTCTACTGGTAGAATTGGGCCCGAAAGAGAGAAAAAAAATAGAGGAATCCATTGAATCTAAACAAGCACATTTGATCCGCTTTATAAAGCCCTTTTTACACTGGTCAACAAAGACTAACGGTCATCTGGGTTTTGAGTTAAATGTGAAAGTGTTAAACCAACGTTGAGTTCTGCATGCGTCACAGATATTTATGAACACAATCATTCTCACTTTCAATTACGGGCCCGCCAGATAGGGCAAAGTTCACTTTTTATTACACTTGTATCTCCTCACCATCAATTAGGTCTCATATAGAGGCTCTGAAAGTGACAGAACAACTCAAAAATAAAAAATAATGATGTTTAATTTTAAGGCAGGTAAAGCATGACAATAAAATCATTTAAACATACCAACACACATAATCACACACAAAAAGTATATATAATAAAGTGATTAAAAAGGTTAAAAGTAAGATATATTCCTAGATATATAGTACATATACACACATATATAGACTGTTTTAATCAATCTATTTCAACCTGATTTATCACAGGATATCTATTGATATCATATAGAGAAGGTGTTATAAATGCAGTTTAAACTCATTTTTGCATGCCAATGAGATGTAAGATACTTCAAGCTAGAGTGGAAACAAAAACGTATTTTTTCCCCAAATTCTGCTAATGACAGTGTTGCTATTGATTTTCCATCTTTGTCTTTTTCATCATCAAACTTCCTGTTTTTCAGATTCTCCCATCCCGCTAGGATCACAATCAGCCAGTGCGTAGATGCATCAGCTTTGTCTTGTTTTCTTGCTGCCATGTGGGGATTTGGTCTATTACTATCACCAACTGGTCAGAATATCAGATCCATCCTTCTGCACATGCGTTAAAAAAATCTACCCATGAAACTCAGCATGACTTTCAAAGCAAACTGTCAATCGGGAATGTGGTTTGTGCATCAAGCATGTTTTGTGTGCTCTGCCACAACAATGCAGGAAGCAGATATAATGCAAAACATTACAGTCAGTTCTTATGAAAGCTAACATTATTCCCTAACATAACATCTCATTTCTAATAACAAACCATAATCATATGAGTCTAGTACAAAGATGGAAAAAGTAAAAAACATAAGCTAAAGTTACTTGAAAGCAACAGTTGATTCTCTGCATCTATCAACTCTTCCAATCTTCAAACGCAGAATTCAATGTGATGTAAAAGTCTCAGTGAGATTACTGTCCCTACTACTGTGACACTGTAAGCTGTAGCATTTAAAAAATATCAGAAAAATGTGTTGAGCAAAATTAATATATTAAAAGCACGTAACTGTTTCACCTTTTGCCATAAGACTGGGATGGAATAGTTGGGACAATAAAGCAACTGCATGACATTTAAACAGAAAAGAGGAGAAAATATTCAGAAATCTCTCATGCAAAACAGCCCAGTTATCAGTTGTAAAACTATGAAAACTGTTTACATAACTATGTGGTTAGGTTATGACATGCAATTCTATAAAATACTCAATGTTTTTCCTTCCAATTTGAATATAGTGAATATATATAAAGACTGCAGCTTGTTTAAGTGTAAAAAACTCCAACTGTTGTTGCATTCAGGTGTCCAAACGACAAGCCGTGACAAACGACTGCATATTGTATGAGGATATATGGGAGATAAGAGCAGTTGTGTTGGAGCTCAGGGGGATGGAGCCACAGGTGTTAAACAGCTAAGCGCTTTAGCTCCAGGGGAAAAGATGTTATTGAACCAGGAAGGGGTTTGGAGCAGCCTCTCTCTGCAGGGCAGCTCAAAGCCCCGCGGTCAGAGGTCACCGTGAGCTGCAATGGAAGCCATTTGTTTGGTTGTCATGGTTCAACAGGTGAGCCCTGGGTGGGGGACCCGGCTTCTCAAAACATCTCACCCGGCAAGAAAAAAAATAGCACCGGAGGCTCAGTGTCAGGAATGTCCACCACACACATTCACTCACTCAGCACACACACGTCACAACAACCCGTGTTTTCTCTAATTCCATCCAGAGTTCACACTCCTCTGTTTGCTTTGTAGCTATGTCCGAAAAATGCTGAAGTAAGGAGGAGAAAAGACGGGAAGAATAACTGTGGCCACCATCGGCGCACAGCTCAGTGTTTGCTTTTGTTTGCCTGTCACAGGGTCAGGCTTTATTTTTTCCTTCCTTGGTGGAGGTAGACGGCAGAGCTGCACCTGTGCTGCAAGTGCTTCTCTGGTTGGTCTAGCTGAGTTGTTTTGTAAAGGATCCAGCCTTTTGAGCTTGAGCCACAGCAGACTAATCATCACGCTGAACGCGTTGCTGCACACATTCCTCCTCCTTTTAGTCCACTGAACAAACTGTGTGGCCCGGGGAGGATTTTCTATTGAGGCACCGGAGCTCGTTTATACAGCCTTTGGGTGACATCCACATTCTGACAATAAAGCGCGATTGCTTTCTGACCATCAGCTTTTCTGAAGCCAGCGGTCAGCGATGACCTTGAGTTATGGGCAAGCAGTTTTGTGTGGAGTTTTACAGAGACCCTCATTAAAGTTTTGAAAAATCTTCCCCTATACCACACAAAAAAAACAGTGAAGGTACAAAAAAGTCAAAGGTCAAATCTGTTATTAAAAACTGTACCAAAATAACATGTGATTTTATTATCCTGGTGTGAGACATTTATATCAACTCTCTCATGCGCTCCAGCACTCAAGACCAAATCTGTCACAACACCTTACAGATTAATGTTAAAGTTAATCTTTTTATCACTCACAGTGAAAACCAGCTAGGTTACCCAACTGGGGTTGGGGGGTGGGGGGTGGGGTACAAACTGAAAAAAGTGTGGTCCGTGTAAATGATACCTTGAAAATACCTAAGAAGGGAAATAAAAAACAAAGTTCAGATTTTAGAAAATGATTAACTAGTTTTTACAATGAATTACAATATTTTGATGATTTTGTCTGTTCTGATTAATAATTGTTTAATGAGAATGTGTGGCCTTAATCACTGCTCCGGAAAGACTTAAACTTCATTATAAAAGAAAAAACTTTCTTCAACATCATTGGCTGTTTAACTTCAGTCATTCTATCTGTTGTTATGATTTCTATATCCTCTTCTTAAACTGTAAACAGTTGGGACAAACATTATTAATCCAAGGAAGCTGGTGAGATAACATAAATGCCACTTCATGGTCAAGAAGAACATGGTAGTAAAATGCATCACATACCGAGTTCACGTGAACTAAGATTTACCAGATACACGTCAGTCACAAAAATAAACTATAACAACTTCATATAGTCTGTAAATTATGGTGACTGTGCGTAAACTCCACGTACCAGGTGTTAAAACTCAGCTGGAGGAATTCAGGTTTGGTTTTGAAACTTTCTGGTGCGTTCTTGATCTTTATTTGGTATTGCCTATTCCTTTGTTTCAATTATTTTTACTCCTGGTCTTATTACACCTGGTTTCTGTTTGCTCATTAATACGCCTGTTCTTTGTGTACTGATTACTCCCTCTGTATATATACACCCCAAGGTTTCATTTCCGCCTTTCCGCCTCAGTCATTGTTTTCAGCCCACATCATCTTTTTATTTCTAGCCTTACTTCATCTTCTAGTTGGCTGTGCAGTTATGGAGCTATAGCGAAAGTTCAGACAGGAAGACCTGCAATGTTAGACATTCACCCTCTGATCTACCACCTCCTCTCTCTCCCCTTCTCTCTCTCCCTTGCACACTCCTTCCTTACCTGCTCTTCTAAATCCTCCAGGTGTTTCCAATCAGCGGTTGTTTTTCAGCCAATCCCATTCTATCGAGGGATTTAAATATCCTCTCTCTGCTGCCGCCTTTCTTTCAGATCGAAATTGCAGCAAACTCGTTCGTGTCTTGTTGTTCTATTACCTGCATCTCCATGTCTGATTCCGAACCCGAATCCGCTGTCGTGGGGCCCGATCTCTCGTCCCTT
>JAVQJG010059002.1:0-15259 GCA_036024015.1 Craterocephalus amniculus | reverse complement strand
TTCACAAGCCATCCATCCGTGCTCGAGCACGGGTGGCCCGGGTCCTGGACTACCTCCCAATCTGGGCCACCCGTGCCGCGCCCGGGCCCGGCCTGTTTGCATTCACATGGACAAAATTTTTGGTCAAACAGTGCTCGGACCCGGGCCCGAGCACGCCATGTGAAAAGGCCCATATACAGAGCAGTGCTCTATGCTTTCATCCTTTTTGTAAGTGACGTTTTTGCCTGACTCAAAACCTTGTAACTGCATTTGTTGGTCTTACTGCTATTGAGGCGTCCAGAGCTTGAACAGTTGTTGCTTTCAAGCTGATTTTTGCTCACGTTAACAGGTTTTTCCCATGTTTTCTAATGGCTTCTTTTTCTCCCTGAGCTTTGAAATTTTTTTGTTTCTCATCTAGATTTAAGTGCCCTTTGTGTGACGTCATGTTTTGGCAAATGCATATGTAAGTGAAACAAAGAAAGTCGAAGACCATAGTGTCCTCTAGAAAAGGATGATGGATTGTTCAATTGTCCAATTTTAAATGTGTTACATGAAACTAGCTGATATTTCAGGGTTGTGCTTTTCCTTACATTATTTCGTTTTCTACACTTTTATTTCTGCTCATTGACCCTTACTCATTAAGCCATTTTCCACACCATTAGACATTTTTCTTACTTTCACTCCACATCTTTCTTTCTCTTCCAGTAGTTTTTTCTTTCTCTTTTTACATTTTCTTTGCTTGCAAGTCAACCCCTCCCACCTCCTCTTTCATCAGACTTCACCTGACCCTGAATGGACTGTCTTCCACCTTCCCTGTTTCCTCTGCTCTGACTAATCGATGCCATCATCCTCTCTACATCTATCAAGGTGCTCTTATTGTTTTGACGTCTAGTTAATTCTTGGCTCATGATTTATCAAATTCTTATTACCGCTTGCTGAAAGCCTCATTCATTGTCCTGATGTATGGTAATGATAGTCCCAGCGAGGCTGCCTGAATCGCAACAAACCCACTCATTTTTTGTACTCTTCCTCTCCTTCTCTCCTTCCTTCGTTCTGTTATGATAGCCCTTTGCGGCCGTTTGCAAATTGTTTTTATTCAGCTTCCAACATGTTGCTGTCCTGGCTCCTCCTACTGCTGCATGCTAACACATAAATCATGGAAAATGGTTTCACTGCCAATGACAAGTTCTTGGTTTTTGTGTCATGTTTGGAACCTGCATTCTCAATTTTCTGCTATTAAAAAAACTGGATTCAATGTTCTGTTTGGGAATGGCTTAATGGTTTTAGAGTAGCAATAGCTCAGGCTCGTTTGACAGCTGAAAGGTTGATGGTTCAAACCCCACTTGAGACAAGCACAAGACCCTTCATTCATAATCCAGTGAATACTTGGTGGTGGTTGGAAGAAATGCGGGCGTGCCCTGACAGCCATGTTTGTAGCAGGTGCTCAATGAATACAACCCATTATGACTAGTCAAACATCAAATATTGCCAATATAACCTTATAATTTGTACATAAACTCACCCACCCGCCCCTATATTTGTTGTTGTTTTTTAACCCGCACATGTCCTGTTTTTGAGAGTAAAAAAAAGTCTTTGGTTGGAATTTCAAAATCGGCCAGGATTTTGCTCTTTCTCAACCTCAGACATGTTTTCTTTGGATTTGTGTTGTGTTTCACTGCCCTTATCCTGCCTCGCTCAGCTGGTGTTGGGTTTCAAGGAGCAACAGAAGAGGGAGAAGAGGAGGAAGCAGTAACTGGGTGTATAAGCAAAACTGCAGGGAAAGTGTATGTGACTCTCCCTCCTCATAGACTCAGACCAACATAATGCCACAGGAATAAAAAATTGTTAAAAATTATGTGCCAGGACCACAGAAATCAGGCCAAAGTTAAGCCAACGGTGGAGCTCTGTTGTGTTGTACGCACAACTTTTCTGTTTCCGGTACAACAACATAAAGGCACAAATTAGGTTTTCTACCAACTTTTTTTCACTTTTTTTTGATTAATTTCACTAGATTAACTGTGGTAGACTAGGACGTCATTCTGTGTGTGTGTGTGTGAATGTTTTAATCCACGCGTACTACTTTTTGTCATTTATCCAGAGTCGAGTCTCACCCTCCTAGCTGAAGCAATCTGGAACCACACATCAGGGAGTTGACAGGAGGCATCGTAACCAGATGTTGCCCCAGTCCCCCATTTGTACATTATAAAGGCAAGCTTTAGATTTTATACGTATGAAACATTTTACGACCAGAAACAACATAAGAGCATCTCCATAGGTTTATCGTTACCCTGATGGGCTGTTTTTCGTTGGATATGCATTAATGCCATCGTATTATTTGTAACCAAAGTAATTTTTTTTCTGCATTAGAAAATGAAGCACATGCCTTTCTTTATCTAGTTGTTCCAGAACCAGAAAGGTCGCACAGACACCATGACAAAGCTCCTCAATCGATTTAACATTGCCTTGTGGTCCCATGAACATGTTAAGTGCTGAGACCATGTGGTTACTTCACAGGTTTCTTCAAGCTTGTGTTGATTCAGCTCTCAGAAGTTCTGTTACCCTCCCACCTGGAAATGAATGCTTCTGCTCCACTTTTCCTCTTCCTGCTCGATTCGTTTCTTCCTTTATTTCTTTCTTGTCCATCCTTGTCTTCATCCTTTGAAGGACAGACTGGCATAGAGGAGGTCAAGCATTAGCACAGCTATCTAATCGCTAGCACTGCTCTTTTCTCCTCCTCTCATCTGTCAACAGGCTGGCGGCTTTGGCCTCTCCATTAAAGTTGTGGCTCCTGGGTATTTCTCAGTCCTTTGCACACACACACATACATACACACTTCATGCATCTCCCTGCCCAGACACCCTCGTTGTGAGCAGGGAGATCAATGCTGCCAGCTCCAAGCATCATTTGTCACAGCGCTGCCCTCCATTTAATGAGCTTGTCTGGCTTCAGCTCCTCCTCCTTTTTCATTCTCCCTTTTTTCCTTCTCACCTCTCGTCCCTTGTTCAGCTGACTGTTTAAATCTTTCAACTCTTGTACTTGTTCCACTGTCAGCCACCTTTAGACACTCCCCCACTGTTTAGGTTTGTCTGTGGAGATCAAAACAGTCAGACTGTGGGACATTTTTATTTAACAAGGCAACTCATCACGAGCAAATTCTCATCAACTATAACGCAGCCTGAGGAAGTACTCTGACTCAAAAGACTGAAATAAATGAACTGAATGAAGCTAACATATCTGAATGAATGAAGTATAGTATCGACTCCTGACAATTTAGATGTGGGTGTTCAAGCCTCTAAGCTCATGTCCTCCACCGCACTTGGGAATCTGATGACTCTGCAGTGGGTTTTCCTTGGACCATGCTCTTTAGACCTCTAATGATCTCTGGTGTTTTCCACGGTTTGAGGGTCATGACCCAAAGTTGGCTTGTCAGCATAGTGGTGCTATTCCTGCCCTTTGAGTCTGACTTGTCTCTGCATCAATCAACAATCTCAAAAACCCGGTCAGTCGACGCTGGAAAGGAAAGAATAAAATAATTAATCCAAACGTCAGCAGGGTTTGATGGACTCTGAAGCTTTAACGTTTCCGCCCACATTTGGTGATGAAGGTATCTAAAATGAGCTGGATGCAGCGGTGAGGAATTATAACGTATATAGACATACAGTAGCTCATGTTGTTTTAGCTTCAAGTGTGTTGATGTCACGTGAGTATGACACCATGCGGAAAAGCCTGCATGCCCGACTTTCAATGCAAATGCTTTTCTGAATGGGCCCGACCACTCAGGACCGTACCGACCCGTACCCTACCACTTAGTAGAAACTAGACTTATGGGACCCATGTTTCGGTCCCCAGTTTCCACGGTAGCCTCTGTTTGCCTATTTGGGTTTCAAGTTGGTTTTTGGTTATATTTGGGCAATGTGGGTACTGAGTGGCCATGGGCTTGAACTAGGCAAATTGTGCGGGTCCCGTGAGGTTTCAGTTACATGTGAAGTCCATACAGGCAACCACAAGTGAGGTCACCATGGAAACTGCCATGTATAGACCCTCTTAGATCCCTAATCTGCAGCCCAAATATAAACCTTGTTGTTGTTTTATCTTGTGAAACGTAGATAATGTAGATTTATTGAAAAAGTTTTAAAAAGTTCACTGCAAATGGTTAATAACTCGTTTTCATGAGTGCCACTGAGAAGTAAACTCAAATCTTACCACCTTATGTAAGTAGTTAGATGGTTAACCATCCCAGGTAAATTTCCCCATTGAACTGAGCTGCTTCCTGACACAAAAACTGTGTAATGTCCCTGAACCAGAGAAGTAAAGTTGGCCTTTGGGGCGTAAAAACAAGTGGAAAGAGTAATCATGTGAAAAAGTATTTTAGAAATATTCTTACAAAGCTCAATGTTGTCCACTGTGTCTCCAGTTAACATCCAACAGGAGAATGATTGACTACTGTTTATCTCAACTAACAACCTGGTAACAGTAACATGCCAAAAGTCAATACAAGCACACTAATTCATGTTGTTCCCCCCCACATTTGGTAAAAATTTGGTACATCTTGTTCATCATCGCACCTTTTTACATAACAGTCAAATCATACATTTTCATAAAAATATAAACCTGAGCAAATCATATTGAGTCAGGAGAACTAATCCACCTGGAGTAGACTTTCACTTAATCATCCTTTTCCACATGATCTCAGCTGTCTCGTGTGATCCAGTAGTACTGAGGACATCAGTTCCCTTAAAACAAAGCAGAAGTCTTTTGTGCACTCGATATGGACCATTCAAGTCTGGTGTTTGAAGCTCTGATGAGGTTCTGTTTGTACTCTGCAGCTGTGTAAAGACGTCTACAATGACAACAATGGCATCGCCACAAAGGAAAAGCAGCCAAACAACTTGTCAGTTCTCATATTGCAGCTGAATAAAGTAAATAGCTGCATACAGTATTTCCAGATAGAAGGATTATAATATGAAACCCTCTTTAAACCCCCTCAACTGTGCAGAACTTTATTGTTCCTGATGGGAGGTTTGGGTCCTGCTAAGTCAAACTAAGGATTCTTTCTTCAATTGCTTTCAAAAAGTGTCACATTTACATTTGGCTGTTGTTTTATCCCAGAATAAACTGTCTAGGTGGAATAATATACCCAAAGCATGAAAACTACAACCAGGATTGGAAGAGGTGCACATGGATACCATCAAAACAGGTTGCCTAATCACAACTTCAGAGAATTTTCATTTTTATGCAAGAGACTATTACTTAAATAACTTTAGATGATCTAGCTCATTTTTCTGGAGCTATTTTGAGATTTATTGGTGCATTTATGTCTGCTTTAACCTTGAACTTTGAATGATGTCATGCTGAGACATTGGCTCAATTTTATAACATTTTAAAGTAGAATGGAGAGCAGTTCTTTTGAGGCTTTGCAAAGATCAGCATTCAGAAAATAGCGTGTTCTATTTATTATACAAAGCTATACATGAGAAAGCCTGACTGTTCTACATGCATCACAGTTTATACATCTGGGTTGTTGCAGAGCAGTTATATATGCAGGTGAAATCCAAATGCAGGGTCGGCTCAGCTGTTTGGCATATTTATCTTTGCTTGTTCTTTGTCTGAAGTCATCAGGCGTGATTCAGAGAGGGACTGTGGTGTTTCCCCAGATTTCTTTAATTCTCTTTCTGAGTGTACTGCTCCAGCTCTCTTTCTGTCGACCGTGTGAGGAACTTGTCTTCTGCCAAACTAAGCAGTCTTTTGTTGCCAGCATGGGTAACGTCACATTGGAAGTGATTCAGGACTGCCTGTTTAGTTCTGGGCAATGTGAGGACAAGCCGTCACTTTCTATTGATTCCTCTTTTAAGAGTGAAGCTTGATGCCTGAATTTTGCTGTTGCTGCACAAACTGTGTTTATAATTAGTTTTACAGGTAGGTTTTGGGTGTTGTCATGAACTGTCCAAACGGTGCTGCAGATGTCAGGCGGTAATATGTTTGGCTTGAGGTTAAAACATGTTTCTGCTGTTTTCAAAATAGTAAGAAATGCCAGCTTTATGGATTCATGCATACAATTATCTGCTGTTCTGCAATTTGGTGATTAAAAAGACCTCATTTTGAAATGAAATTGTATTGACGTGCATATAAATTACATGGATCTCAGCTATGCTAGTTTTGCTCTAACAAGAGAATAACAAATAATGAAAGCTTACAGTCTTACGTGTAGCGTGTAATTCCAGACCTATTTTTCTTGAAGGCCCCCTTCATCTACCCACAAATTCCTCCACCATCCCACCCTGCTCCATGCTGAAACCAGGTCTGGACTTTATGCATTCGCTAACTTCTCAGCATCGGTTATGAGCTCTGGTCGAATCCTGTCTTTTCCTTTTGATAAAACCAAAGCGAAGATAATCAACATTTGAAATATGCAAATCATTCTAAACATTGTTCATGATTTGTTGACAAATTGGGTATTTTGTCCCATCTCTGTATCTGAATCTCTGCCTTTCTACTGGTTTTGTATCAAATCATGATAATACCATTTTTGTTTTACCATCCATGGCTTTGAAATGTTCCCATTCTAGCTTTTTCAAAAAGGTTTCAGGCTTCAATTTAAAAAAAATGTCTGTACATCAAAAAATGAGATAAAACATATTGAAGTTAGTATCTCATCTTCTTTAGATTCAGATTATTAGAAAATGATCTGGTTTCAAAAAGTCTTTTTAAAAAAAACAGTAAGCACAAGTGCAGCTGAACCCATAATAAAATGGTTTAGGTTTATTTCATTAAAAACCTGATTCAAGGGATTATTTCCTAAAAGCATCCTCAGTGCATTTCTCTCCCTGCGTGTTGAGTCTCTCTGCTGCCCCTCCCTGGTCTTCAGGAATAATATTCCTTCCCTTCTATCTCCTCCCCTCCCCTCCGTCCACCAGCTGGCCCATTCCTCAGTGTTATTATTGGATTTCAGAAAGCCATGAGGGAGCATATATCACATCTCCCTTCTTCACCCCTCCCCTCGTTCACACTCATTCTTTCATTCATCTTTTTCCTTTTTAATAACTCCCTCTCTGCTCTTTGGCCATTAATAAAGATGAACTCACTCTGCTGTCGCCTCCTGCTCTCATCTTTCTCGCTATCTCTGTCTCACAGTCATCTTCCTTCTCTCTGCACTTTATTGAGCATCTTCTTAAAAGCTCACCCTCTCTCCGTCGCACATCCCTCCCCCCTCATTCCTCCGGTTCACCCTCTTCCTCCCATTCTGCCCTCTGTAAAAAGCTCTTGTCTTCCCTCCATTCCTCTCACCTCTCTTTTCTCCTTCAATTTCTCTCCGTCTGACACAGCAGTCCATCATGTACTGGCCTCTGGACGCCGGCCTCCCCTCCGACGCTCTCATTCATCAGGACTTTGAAAAGCAGAAATCACTCTCTCCTCTCCTCCGCTGGCCGCTGCCACTTATTGCGCTATCCATCACACCTGGCGGATGATCAATACGAGCCCTTCCCCTCTGCCCCCCTCTCCTCCCCTCTGCCCCGTTCTCTCAACATATCTCCCTCCTCCTCCTCCCTTTACAGCTTCTGTGCTCAGTGCGTTTTCTTTTGCATGTGGCCCCGTGCAGCACAGCTTCATGGGAGAAAAGCCAACTTGTCAGATGTTTTAGGCACCTGAAACGTGCAACCAGATGGGAGTAAAATGTCAATAGAAATCTACCCTGACATGGGTGTGGGAATATCTTTAAGGGGAACTTTTTATGGAGAAATTCTTTATGTAAATTAAATTTTCTCGTGAATCTAGCATGTAGAGTTAAAGGAGATACATTTAATCTTTTTTGTTCATACTTTAGTAATTGCATCTTCTCTTGAGGAACTTGAAAGTTATTTGTTCAAATGTTTCTGGTCTGGACAGAAAACAGATCTGAGCTTTTTTCCAATGGAGTGATGCAGTGATGGGTGCAGAATGTGGCTGGGCATTGTATTTTAGAAATAAGCAAGATCTGTATCTATGGCTTTTTATGGATTTTTTTTTTACAGATGCGCTTTAAAATGCTTTATAAGTGCTTTATAAAATACATTTCACACATAAGACAATGTAAAGTCCTGTACATGATCAAAAGAAACAGATGAGATATATAAGAGTGTTTTTATTTGGGAGAGCCGCCATCATCATCATCACTGCCAAATATGAAAAAATATATTTAAAAAGAAAAGAAAAAAAAGATATTTTAAGATATTACTTAGAACAAATTAAGTTTAAAGTCGACATCTATCTTGATCTGTTTTTATTCTTGTTCTTCTGAAGCCAGATTAGTTTCTAATCTTCCGTAACTTATGATTCCCTCTGCATGCTCCAGGTTTTCCTTAATCCTTTACCTGTTCATTGTTTGTGTTGTTAGCCATATTTCAGTTTCTTCCTCGTTTGCCTGTTAGTTTTGTTGCATTAACGTTTGTGTTACTTTGGACATCCCGCCTGTGCAGCGCCTTAGTTTTCTTACTTGATCATTAATTCCCACGTTCTCCTGACTTGTGTCTCAATCTGTCACTGGGGTGACAATTTCATGTTTTCTGATACTTTGATCCAGATGTTAGGAGCAGAATTTCTCCCTGTTTAAAGTCTTGGGATGGAAAAGAAATTTGACCCAGATGATTTTAGAAGTCTCTGTGACTAAAGTCAATAAATCAGATGGGATATAAACAGTGTAAATATATATATATATATATATATATATATATATATATATATAATGTTGCACTTGTCTTAGAGCCATCTATCCCCCTTACTCTAGCTGCATTCCTCAGGTGTTAAAAGGCTGATTTGGTTATGGATATAATGTGGTAAATAATCTCGGTGACACCCAGATTTCTGTCTTAATCCGTTGTTTTTAACATTGCTGGCTGAAGCTGGGCAAAGCTTTGTTTCTGAAGATAATGACATCAGTTTGATATTTAGCAGAATGGAAATTCTGGCATATCCAAGTATTGATTTGACTGACAGTGTTGTTTCCTCAGATGCTGATAACTAACAAGATTGTCCCCACACTCTTTATCCTGGAGGGCACATGATGCCCTAAAGAAAAATAATTAAGATGCTGGAAAAAAATGGGTATGAACAACGGTGGTGAGTTGTACCTCTTTATAGAGAGGCAACTGAGATGCAGCAGCTCTGAAATGCTTGAGGGAGCATTAATCATCTCAGTGATGAGTTTTCCCAGACAGATTGATCACTGGGCGGTGCAGGAGGTGGGATCATGAATATCTGTTCTGAATTCCACCCCTCAGCTCATGAGATGTTTGTCTGAAACTAACTGGTGGTCCAACAAGCTGACACCATCCACAGAGCCATGATATAAGACCCATCTCAGATACGAGGACGGGAAACATCCAGCCATAACCACAAGGGCAATTACTTTATTGCATGAGAACTTTTTCCAGGGACCAACTTGTTAGTGTGGTCTGAATTGATGGTGTTATTCCACCGGTCCCTCCTCAGGTAGGGCTCAGTTAATGGGGCCAGGCAATAAGAGAAGTTAACAGTAGCTATAATTCTGCTGAGAGCATCCTTGCTTAGTAAAACTGATTTGTTCAGGCCAGAGGAGTCGTTAAGCACCGCGACCAAGCCTCACAGATCCTAATGCCTCTAATCTCCGTTTGGTATCGCTAATTCTTTTCGCTCCATACCGCCATTAAGCTTTTTCACAGGCTCTTGGCAATGAATTAAATTACCCTGGATGTATTGAGCAAACTAGCCATAAATTGGCCTTTGATGCCCTCGCTGGTGTAGGTGGAAGGATGAATCTGGATAACTAGCAGCAGCTGCACAACAAATGCAGATGGTGCTGAAGAGAAAATGCTGAAACTCCTGCTTGCTGCACGTCAGCTTCTTCCTCTATTGTTTTCTCATTATCTTAGAGTCCCAGAGCATCTGTAAACATCATGTTTCTAAGGAAATAATTCAATTTTAAAACCTGCATAAGGTTTTCAACAAATGCCAAAGTGATAAATAAAAGCTTTTTGGAAGCATCCATTTTGTTGCTGAAGCTGAAAGTGGGGGTATTTTTGGGCCCCGTTTAAAATTTCATGGGTGTCATTGAAGAGTCTGACAGTAATAAATGACCTTTTGCTTTTCACAGGTACCTGGGAGCGAATGGAAAAAACAGTGCACGGCTCTTGAATGTGAATCTAATGGTAGCACATGGCAGACACAAATTAGAGTTGGCTTCACCTTACTGACACGCATTCAAACCAGCGTGACCCCAGAGACCCGATAGAGGAGTCAGATCTCAACATTAGAGCAAACAGGCGAACCTGCCAGAGGCTCAATTATCTGTCGTTAGCAGGCAGTGCAACACAGGCGCAGGGTAATTTGACAATCTAAACCAATGCTCTTCAGGGCTGGACTGCTCCGCTGGACCTGAGTAAATACATTCTCAGGCTAATGCATATAATATAAATAGACACTCTATGTTTAAACAGCTGAGAGAAAATGGAGGACCACAGAGACAAGAATGGAGGTTTTTCATTTTAGGATGGGTCCACTGAGGGGTTTTTCTACATTTCTGCCATTTTAGTTTGGTTAATAAAAACCAAAATCTCAACAGTGTGATTATCGCGTTAGATGAGCGGGGGGTTAATCTCCTCTGGACCCCTGTCCTTTAAAAACTGCTTCTCCACACTGATTGTGAGCTTTTTGCACCGACATAATCCCGCAGGTCGCGGCCTGTGTCTGTTACAGCTGCCTTATCACTCAGTAATTCATTCAGGGTTTCTGAGTGTCACAAAGGCAGGTGCTGGGACGAGGGCCAGCCTCAGCCTCTGTGGGGCCCCAAACTGAATCTAATCTGGCTTTTGTTTTTTAACCTTAATGGGATAGCAAATTGCATGAAAAACATTTTTTTTTCAATACGGTTTGACACATACGTGTGGCATACTGATCTTATATTTAAAAGTAAGAGAAGATATCAGACAAGATGCATTTAAAGTATTAACGCAGGGGTCTCCTGCAGGCTTTAGTGTCTCTGCTCCTGCACTCCTGAATGAAATCAGATGGCCTTTCTCAACGGCATGTTGTCAAGATCTGGCCGAGCATGATGACTCATTAATCTGATTCATGTGTGCTGCGGCAGGAAACATCCAAAACCTTTAGGACAGCGACCCTCGAGAACCGACTTTGGACACTGATTTAATGACATTCAGTTTTCATAATTTGGAACAGAGATAAATAATGTGACTAAATGCTACAAAAAATGGCCTAAAACTGTACCTAACAGATTGGAATGTAAATAATACTAACTTAGTCATTATAAAACAGAGTTTTGTTGTATATTACCATTTTTACACAGATTTAATGGATATAAACCAGCATCAGAGCAGATTTAGAGACTAAATATAAACTTGCATGTAAAAATGTCTTTTGCATGTTAATCAAGTTACCATAACTGATGTACTGTATGCAAAATAGCCATGGCATTTAGTCTACTTGTCTATTTAACGGTACACGTCTTTTTTTCAAATAAAGCCATCACCCGCGTTGTTGTGACATTCACAGGAGAAGTTAACAAGGTTCAAATGTTAGAAATGCTCAGAAGAAACACGCTGGCAGATTCTAAGGGCGCTGCTGCTCTCATTAGAAAGGAAAAGAGAGAATGATGGAGATAAACAGGGAGAAGCGTCAGCTGTGTCAGCTGGCTGCCCTCAGTCTCGGCTGTCTGTCGGCTGTCAGGATGCTGAGTGAGGAGGGACGCTCCTGTCTGACACCTGAGGTTCAGGTGGAGGGAGGCTCATCAGCATGAATGGAGAGACGGAGTGACACAGAAACAGGTAGTGACATGGAGGGCGAGACAGAGGCTTCTTGTTTGAGAGGTGAAGTGTTGGCTGCTGAAGGTGGGAATGAAAACTGCCACTCAGAGTTCTGCTAGCTTCTGACAGCTGAAAGAGCTCGCTACAACCTGACATTTAGCTCAGCGTTAATTCTTTAATATTCAGCCTCTTCTTCAGGAATGTCTATAATGTCGGCATATGCTCTCCTGTGCGATGTAGCATTTTTTCCCCCGTTTCTTTTAATAAAAATACTGGTTTCTGACTACATGTCTATGTACTTTGAGCTATTTTTAGTATTTTAGTTTCGTAATGATCCAATTCTTTTTTTGAAATAAATAGTTTAGGTTACACAGTATTTATTTGATCACTGTTTATTTTAGAGCTTCCAAAAATCCTATAAGCTATAATTACAGTACAGTTTAACCATGCAGATCGGTATCATTGCATTAATTAGTCTGTAAACACACGAGTTGTTGTCTTAGGATTTTTTCCAGCTTCTTCAAAATAACTTCACTGATCTGATCAAAGATTGTTCGGTGTTAACAGATCCTGATGTCAGACTCCACAGCGAGCAGAAATGATGGCTTACACCTTACAAATAGGACCCAAAAGTGATGACCTTAAAGGAATACTTCACCCTCAGAATGATATGCCTTCACTTTCTACTCACCCTCATCCTGATTAATACTCTGGAACACTTTTTTTATATTTATCATGCAGATGGAGATGTGGGGAGGTTTTCGTTCTGCATCAGTTCCATTACAGTGATGTTAAACGGCGTCTGAGCAAAAAGGTCCATAAAAGTCCACAAAAACTTGGCAATATTCCTCCATTCTGCTCGTCCAATGTAATCCAGTGTTCTGAGTGGGTAGCGTCCATAATTTATGCAAATCTACATTGTTTAGTATATTTTTAGAGCCTATCCGTAGTGGGATTGGGAATCACTGGTTTGATCACGATATATTATATCGATACAGCGATTCAGTCATTTAACATTTCTTTATTCCTGAGCTCTGGAATTAACATTCAGTTTAAAAGAAAATGTTTTCAAAATAAAAGTGTGTTTGATAACCAGTTACTTTATCGATTTTTGGCTGATGTTAGGAATTTGGATCAATATCATTGACTCATTGACCATTTGATCGATGTATTGATGTAGATCAATGTATTGTCCCATCCCTAAACCGTAGCATATTGTATTTCCTGGATGCACGTTTGTGATGCTACTGAAGCCGCGGCAGTTCCACAACATCACTGTAATGGAATCTATGCAGAACGAAAACCTCTCCTCATCTCCGGCTTCATAAAAAATATCAAAAAAGTGTCCCAAAGTGTTAATCAGCAGGAGGGTGAGTAGAAAATGAAGACATATCATTCTGAGGGTGAAGTGTTCCTTTTAATAAAACAGGAAATAACTCACGGTTTAAGACATTGGGACTTTTACAACTTCAGATTAAGAAGCATTACTAATAACTTTAACATGAGTCACAACTAAAAGCTTCATATTAATTTCTGCAGAGCAAAAAAAAATAGACCAGTATGTGAGAGTATGAATAAGAAGCTGTGACAGCTGAGTGATTTATCATTCATCTGTCAATGACTTCTTCCTAATACAGCATGTCACACAGTATTATTGATGAAATGCTGCATCTGACCTGTTGATCCTCACACAGTCTGAACACAGTCCAGGGCATTAGTCTGTGCTGGGAGGTATATCGTCTTAGATTCTTTCTTCCTCTGCCTGACCAATATCAGTCGTTCCCTCCTGATTTTTTTTTTTTTTCCACCACACGACACATGTGGCATCAATCCTCCCTTGGCTTGATTTTATTTTTTCTTCTTGTGAGGCAGAGTGCGCAAATAGTAGAGAAAGAAAGATGGGAGTGTCAGCGAAGAAGCACACGGCAGCTGAGGATCATTAATCACTGCCGTGACAGAGAGATGTAGGATGAACGACATGAGAGCTGATGCGCAGGAGACATGGCAGGAATCTCTCTCCAGAGATCTGATGAATCAGCCTATTCAGCGGCCTTCGCTTTGTTGTTGATACAAGGCTGTGACATCACATCCTGCTCAAGCAGTGAGGCGCTCGTGGTCAGCGGAGCAGGAACGTCTTGGCCAGAAGGGAGGGGAAGTGAATGCATCACACTCAAACCGACATATGGATTGTGCATTGAATTACTGCCAGTCCAGCATATCCCAGGGGCTCAGAATATCTTATGAAGACTGCCGAGTTATGGATCATGAAAATATTCAGAGTCCAGTGGGAAAGCAGGCCACTCATCAAAGCCGGCTCTGACATGCATCTCCTCCCTTGCATGGCCGACATGCAGGAACACCATATTGTTTTAAACTGTTATGACTTGAATCTAACCTTTTCATATGTTATAGACCTATTAAAATGAAGCTTCTTACAGTTCAGAGATTACAAGAGGAGAACTTCAGTGAGCAGTAAAAGCTAGATGTTACCCTTAGCAGTAGCTAAGCTAATACTGTAACAAAGTAACTACCTCTTTTCTTTTTCCTCAGATGTCCTATTCATTTAGATTTAAAGTCATGTACATTTAAGTGTATCACATAAGAGAGATCATAAGAAAACCCTGAAATTAGAATAGCCGCTAATGTAGTTTAACTAAAAGCGGACCTAGCTTTGGAGAATAACATTGAATCTGTGTCTGAAGGTTATCCAGGGAGTTAAATGTTGCGGAAGAGTGCTTTACTAGATTTTTGAGTCATTAAAATATCTGCCTGCCATCCTTAAGTAATAAAATTCTGATATTACAAGAAGTGAACTTCAGTGAGTAAAGGATTCATGATTGCAAAGCTAATTTGCTGTCGCTAAGGGAAATGTTTCCTTTTTTTCTCCCTGAAATTGTATTTTCTTAAATTTGAACTCATATACCCTGAGAATACAGCTTAACAGAGATAATAAAAACCTCATATTGAAACCCCTGAAGCTGTCTGGTTATCAAAGTTGAATTCACATTTACCTGAAATGATAGGAAAGGTTGCCATATTAAAGACTGTCATTAAAATGTTTGGTAACAATTACCAGAGATTTGCTTTTCTAAGGGCCGTGCCCGGGATCGATTACTCCTGAGTTGTGTTCACATGCCAGTGCTTGAACCAGGCTCGGGCACGCTTGGTAATGTCGGCGCCAGAACACTAGGTGGCAGTGTTGAGGAAAGTTGGCCGATAGCTAACAACCGAGGAAGAAGCAAAGCCTTATGTCTTCAGCACAGTATGTCAATAACAAAGCGAACTCGTCTTGTTACTTAGTATTTTCTTCTCCACTATGGATGCAAGCCAGGCAGTCATATTTCATGTTTTGGCCGTTTTAAATCACTCCACAGTAATCGCTTTCCGCTCCCGATCGCCACGTTTGTTTACAGTGAAGCTAACGGTGTTGCTAATGCTAAACCTGCCGGTAGGGTCGGATGTTGCTTTGATCAGTTCCGCTTGTAGCCCACATGTCACGTCCGGCACGG
>JAVQJG010059000.1:0-13345 GCA_036024015.1 Craterocephalus amniculus | reverse complement strand
ACACACACACACACACACACACACACACACACACACACACACACACACACACACACACACACACACACACACACACACACAAAGCCTTGCTGGCAGACGCACACACACTTGCTTGCTGTCATGCTCATTTTGATGGTAATTAATGACATCACCACTGCATGCAGGAGCATGGTGGTGTGTTTGTGTGTGTATGCATGTGTGCATGAGTGTGTGTTTTGGGCTGTGTGTGGAGGGGGCTGCGTTTGTTTGTTGAGCAAACCGTGGGAACAGGGAGCTCTCCAGGGTGGCGAGTCAGGGCCTCCAACAATACATATGCTGTTGCTTTTCACCCAAACACCCTCCCTTCCCCAGAGAATCATTGCTCTCCCCGCGCCTTCCGTCCCCCTCTTTCCCTCCTTTTTTCCATGACTTTGCCTCCGTCGTTTGCATGTGTCCCACTGTGAAATTACTGCCCCCTCTCTGCTGCTGCGTCTCTTCAGCAATACAGTTTGGTCTTGTTTTGATGTATGGGTTTTTTTTGTAAATTTGTTTACATTCTTCAAAAATGTCATCAGAATAAATCAGTGTTGTCATTTTTGTAGTTTTTGTACAAAGAAATTCAGAAATATCAATTTTTATATTCATTGGAATTTACAGTTTTATATATTTTGTTAAATTCAACATCAGACAGCATACAAAAACAAATTTCTTTTCAAGACAAATGAGGTCTTGTACACCACACAAAAACACACACCCACGGAAAAAAGAGAAGATTTTAACATCTAAAACACGGAAATTAATTTTCTCCCAAGCGGGAAAGCAGTCACCCATCTCTTGTTTTTTTTTTGGCTTTGACGCATCTGAAAACCCTGTGCCAGGTGTGGAAAAGGAACGAGTGGGGCAGAATCCATGGTGCTTTCTAATTGTGTGAGACAAAGCAACATTTCACTGCTCTCTTTCAGCCAAAGAGTGAATCAGCCAATCCCAGGATGGTGTCACTTTTCCTTCCAGCTCTTCACCTGCTGAGGAGCTCTTGTACTGGAGCCAAAGCCATGGAAGAAGAATGAGGGAATAAAATTATATATACATATATATATATATATCTGTGTGTCTGTGTCTGTATGTATATAGTATGTACTGTATGTAATGCTATATTTCATAATGATATCTATTTTTTTTCATAACAATAATGATGCTTTCAGTTGTTTGCATGCTGTAAGCCCAAATACAAAGAGATCTAAAAACTGTCCATGAACAGTTTAAAGGCTTGTACTTTCCTGCTTTCAGGTGTCTTTCCTAAAAACAGCTGTCGTCAAGCCACTCCTGAAAAAGAACAACTTAGAATTGACCTTCATGAGCAGCTGCAGGCTGATATCAAACCTTCCCTGAGTAAAACTAAAGAAATAACTGTCTTCCAACAACTATAAATCTGAGCAAACTAAAATAATCTTTGGAGTTCCCCAAGGCTCCATCCTGGGGCCCCTGTTGTTCATCATCTACACGCTTCCACTCACTCAAATTATAGAAAACAAGACAATATGTCAAAACAGCTATGTTGAAGATGCACAAATCTATATTACCATTGCACCAGGAGACTATAATCCGATCCAATCAGTGATCAGATGCATTGATCAGATTAGAGACTGGAATTGTCAGAACTTTCTTCAATTAAATGACAACAAAACTGAAGTCATAGTTTTCAGAGCCAAAGAGCCTTTAATGAAAACATCTGGTAATAAACTTTTATCCTCTGAGGGTTTCTTTGTTTTGTTGTTCATTATCAAAAGTTATGAAAGTTTTGTTTTAATACTTCTCAATGCTTCTTCTGTAATGTTTCTCATGTTTTATATGAAGCACCTTCAATTTTCCCGTACACGGAATGAGCTTTACAAATAAACTTGCCTTGTCTTATTGGCATTGCAAGTTGGGAATTTATTCCAAAAATATCCTCAAATTCTGGCATTACTGGGATAAAAATGTGATCATTTTCAATCTGTACCATTTATTAATTCCATTCATTGAGACAGGAATAGCAAAAACTTAATTTAATGTTTCTAAGAAATATCTCGACCCCAGAGACTGCATGAAAGTGTAACTAACCACTTTATATGGGAATGAATCCTTCATGTATTTACTCAATGATACCCAAATGGGCCTATTTGTTCCGCCCTAAGCTTTCATCTTTTTGCATTTTTCGGTGAAAAGACTGAAATGTTGCTGTGAATAAAATGCATCAGAATGTTCTGTAAAGCTGCTCTCGTTTTTGTCCAACAGCAAAATGTTTCAGAAACTGTGGCTGAAAAACAGAGAAATAAGGCTGTGTCAAATCACAGATGCTGAAAGCATATCCACTCAGATCTGGTAAAATCTTGAAACACACCATCATTGGACAAATTTGGTCATTCAAATACTTTTGAACTATATTTGGTTATACTTTGAGAAAAAAAAGAGAACATCTTGAACATTTTCTCATTCAGTCAACCGTGTTGTGGCATCAGACATGATGTGCTAATCACTCGATTCTGCTTCTACACATGTAGGCCTATACTGGGACGAAGACAGTGGTACAGTTAAATCGCAAAATTGAGAAATTCAGCTGTACATGTAACTCTCCTGAACACGACAAACATTCACGCTCATGCTAAGGTCAGAGTAGTCCTTACAGTACCAGCAGTCTTGGGACAGAAAAATATTCTAGATATGATGGTTGAGGACAGCTGATATTTGGTTGTGAAACAAAAATCAAAAAAACCTACAGTACTAAAAACCTGAATATAAACGTATGCATGGCAAAAGTATTCTTCTGAGCTGTGAAGTAACAGGGACTCAGCGTCCAACACATTTACACATGTCCATTTTGGCATATGAAGGGTCACTTTATCACATTTTTATCAAATCTGAATAAATTTGAAAGAAATTCATATTTCTATGAGCGGTTTTCCATTTCTCACTACTTGAAACTTTAATTCCCAAGAATTTAGTTACTAAAAGTACTTGCTGACAAGTTGAGGAAACTTCAGAGATTTTTCTAAATTCTCTCATTTAGATTTGCAGCACATTCAAATTGAGTTTTTTATACAAGAGAGAGATAAACTGCAGTGAAAAGAAATATATGTGCTGAAATTATCAAACTGTATGTCCTTATGAAAAAAACAAGCAGATTTAATGTTTAATTAGTTCTAAAACTATAAAATAGAATCTCTTCAGCATTGCTGAGGCTTTGAGGGGCAGGTGCAGCTAATTAACTCAAGCATTCAGTACGGACCCCTCACATGTTTTAACCAGCTCTGATTTCTACTTCTTTCAAACCAAGCAGGGAACCAGTGCCCTTTGTGCCCAAATCAAAGCACTCCCTCAGCTGTGAATGGTGATTTCGCTGGTTCCCCTCCTCACTAGCACTGGCTAAGAGGTCTTGCCCCCAGAGACTTTCCTCTTTGACCCCAACAAATGGACTTTTGTGAAGTGGATAAAAAAGCAGTGATTGGTCTTTAGTGATGCTTGGTGTTGAGGCAGTGGACATCTGATGAGAAATCACAATGATGGAAAGGATCCGACTGAAAGATGCAGTCAGCAGGGCGTCTTGTAATGTGACATCAGCTCTACAAGTGCAGGACAGTGAGAGGGTCCATCTCTCAGCGAACCATCCCAGCTCACCCTGACTGCACCGCAGAGCATCCTTACTGCTGTGGTTTTTTGGATGAAAGAATGTTATAAAATAATTGTTGCTGTCCCATTCAAAGAAGCTATTCACTGGCGTCCTGATGAATTTTACATAGGCCACAAGTTCTTCCAATATCTTGATTAGTGGTACGAGGATATCATTTATTAAGGGTAATGAGAAAAGCAGGTTTCTCCATTCACCTCTAAGCCCAGATGGACTCTTCGGCCTGCGTCAATCAGCTCAAAAAGGTTATATAATTAACAGGGCAATATGGAACGAGGCTGCTGCCTTTGGCATCTCCTCCTTTTTCCCGTTGCACCTTTTCTGTTTAGCTCTATACTCACTGATTGTACTCCCCTCCCTCATTGTCCCACTATCCTCCTCGAACAACAAGCCAATTTGTCCCCCCGGCTTGGCTCCCGCCTCCCCTCCTGCTGCGTTATTTAGCCCCTCTTCTGCACTTCAATGGCAGGTACTGATTAGAGAACTTCCACGACGTCTTTGGTAGTCCTTAAAAGTCCCTCCTCCCCTTCGCAGCAACCTTTAATCTGATTACAGGCTTTCTGCAGCTTTTCAGAGGAGGCTAACCCCAGGAGGACAATAGCAGACCAAGTGGTTTCACAAACACTCTCCCCAGGGTCATATGATTCACAAGAGGAGGTGCGTTTACTCGCCTTCGGCATCAAGTCCCTCAAACTTTTGCAGCACAGTGATTCAAGAGATCAGATCTCTGTTTGAGTGCTTCTATTTTTCGCTTTCTAAGTCCTGTATTCAAGAAATATTTTAACAGTTTTTAACACACATGATTTGAACTGAAATCCATCGTGGGTTCAGGCAAAAAGATCAAAGCTTGTTCATTAACACCTTTATTAAACCCTTCATTGTGCACAGGGATTAATTAGGTCAACTTGTTACGTTACAAATCTACCAATAAACTTTTGTTTTTCTTTTGTGTTTTGCAAGACATTCATGCTGCACTTTTGGCACTGTTTCAAGTGATTTCTAAAGTCCATCAAGCTTATTTAACATTCGATCATATTCAGCATTAATAAAATAAATGAGTATGCATTATTTATTTTGGCTTCTTTGGCTTCCCAGTGTCCTAGTTGTGTTTTTTAATACCTATGATATTATAACTGCATTACATACCTGTCTATTGGAGACATTTAAACATTGACATCTTTTAGCCATAGAGAAAGAATAGCAAAAAGTCTCACAATATTAAGACATCACCTAAGCTGCAACATGTTTTTTAATCATTTTAACTGACACAGCTATTATAACGGAACTGGATTTTAATCCTGATTAGTTATATTCTTGATAATCAGCAGTTCAACAGTTTTAACTATCAAAAAACTACAACATGTTACAACACGTGTGATGCATTTTCTGACAAATCTGCTACACTTGATACAGTAAAGACATTGTATATGTGTTTTAATGTAGACCTAAAAGTCTAAAGACACCAATTGTACGACCTTAAATAAATGCTGTCCTTTGATGAGGCCTTGAGTTTTGATGAAAGCCTGCCCTGTGGGTTTGCCCGCTTGGAGGAAGACATTTGAAATAGTTGGTGCTTGTCCTGATGTTCCAGGGCATGAATGAGCTTTGTTTTTTGGGGCATAGATAATACTTAGATAAAGTTCCTTAGCTATAATTTACTGGTGAACTAAAATATTTTATTTTGACACACAGGTTTAACCTTCACCACTGGAAAAGCCTGGTAGACCAAAGAACAGAGAACGGGCCCAGCTCATGACAAAATGCAGCAAACCTCTATATCATTTGATAAGTCTTATTTGCATTTAAGAATAAGTTTTTTCGATTCTTACAAAATAAGTAAATGTCAAAGTGTGAAAAAACTTTACTTGAATTAATTTCTACTTTTGTTTTTTAATCATTTTATGTTGAATGACTAATTATCTTGTCTTCAGCATGCTGTTGAGCGTACTTGCTCTCATTGAACTGATTTGTCATTTGCCCATAATGATTCTTTTAATCATAAATAGTTTTACCACTGATGTGATGTAACCATGGCGTGTGTAGTTTTGTCTGAGGTTTCTGTGAAATTTTATCTTATTTGTTGCTGTAAAATTAATTTAAAAAAAAAGAATTATATCAAAGAAAGGGATGATGCCTGTCATGGCATTAACAGTGTAGATAATGTTTCAGTGAACCAGTAACAAAGATTTTGTGGTCATAGCAGAGGCATTTTACCCCACAGATAACTTATATAACCTCATTGCATCACTTAAAGACTTTTAAACTAAATAACGCTCCTACAAGCAGAGAACATGACAAAGCTAACATGAAGGGCATGTCCAGCCAGTGAATTTAGAGTTCATTAATGTCACAGTGATTGGTCAGGAGATGATCCCAATGACTGACCGGTCCAGGCCTCATTATCATTAAAATAGAGAAAGCAAGAAGGTCAGAGCCCTCAAGGGAACAAGTGTGCTCACAATTATCTCAGCTTAACAATCTCCTGACTCTTCTCAAGACTTAAGTCAGGCCAAAATGAAGTTTCAGACTGTTGTTGTAGAGGGTAAACTGTAAACTTGTAATCACTTTTCCTGACTGGTGAGAGCTGAGCAACATCTTGGACAGAGTTAAAGTTTTAGTAAGTGAGAAACTGATCTAGAGTGGGTGAAAAAATTTACTAAAATTTTATCCAAATGATTTACTTTTTAAACTCTGGTATGGTTATTAACAAGAGAGAAATTTGAGTTGTAGCTTCACAAAAACATGAAAAATGATTTTGAAAGAACTTTTTTTCAGCAATAAAAAAAACATGCGTCAAAAAGCCTACACATAGAGAAAGTGAGACAAAATCCTCCTCAACATTAAGCAACTGCTGCCCAAAATTATTGAAACTCATGTCAAATCAGTTTTATTTAATTCCTCTTTTATCAATATGGTTTTATCTTCAAACAATAGTCAAGTAACAAATAACAGTTAGACATTGTGTCGAAGTTTATGAAAGATGTTAATGATGAACAAATATTTGAAACCCTTTTAACACATGACATTCTACAGAAAATATACACGCCAAAATAAATCATTTTTTAAAAAATGTCCCTGTCTAAAACCATTTGCACTCATACAGTAACGTAGAATAAGTAAGTTAATGGAAAAGACTTTATTTCAATTTACGCAGATTACCTTTGTTTATTAATTAGCTTATGTATCACCAGGATTTTGAACAAATCCTGTTGTTTTTTCCAAGTGTTTGAAACTGAGCATCTCTGAATCTCTGTGGTCTTTGGTTCCCTGCATGAACCCATGAAGGTATTCAGGTCTAGACTTGGCCTGACTCACTCCGGAAGCTACTTTGATGTTCTTTTTTACCGTAAATTTACTGTAAATGCTGAAAATTTTGCCTGGTCTTTTAGCTAAAAAACAACCAAACTAAATTTTATATTTGCAATAATCGACCACAGACATGGTGTTCTTGAAACTGATTGTTGCTTCTTTCCTTCACCACAAAAACCCAAGATCGCAGTGAACAAAGTACAACTTGATAATCATTAAATACAGCCATAGAAGTGACAACCAAATCTTTTCTGTATTAAGTAATGAAGCTAGGCCAAGTGGAGTCCTTCTTGCTTGGTGCCCAAAGAGGGCAGTGTCAGCTGTGGCATCTGAATTCATTTGTTAGTACCTGAATTACTCAGATGTTTCAGAATAGATGTGTTGTGATCATAGGACCTTAAGACCTTTAATGATTCTTGGACAAAACTGAAATACCTGAGGAAAGTGTCAGACGGTCTGTTTCAGAGCTACTGGATGAAGCAGCCTCCAACAACACACAATAAGACAGTAGACAAGAAAATATTAATGGTGAAAAATGATCAACATTTTTGGGAGGCCAAGTCTTAGTTGATGAAAGCTGAAAACCAGAATAAAAATAAAATTTACTTCAAACATTTTAAATGCTGGATATTATTGCTTAAGCTAAATGGTCCAAAAAGACAAGCAGAAAGCTCATCAGCTAAAAAAAGGACTTCAGTGTTCTGATGGCAAACATACACTTTGCTATTGATTAGAAAGACTATGAATAATACTTAAACTGAATGAATGCCATGAAATAAAACAAATTATATTGAAAGATAATAAATTATTTAAATGTGATGTGTGAAATGTTTGTCACCTCCAGTGTCGGTTTAATTCTTTGCACAATGTGAATATAAAAAATGAAACTGCTATCAATTGTAAAATTGCTCCGGGCCAAAATGAACCTATGCAAAAACACTCAAATATTTTGAGTGCATTAGTTGAACCTGTTTTCACTCATATTTATCACCTTATAGCTCCCCCTTGTGGTGTAAAGGGGAATTTTTATGAAGAAATAAGTGACCATGAATCCTGAACTCCATGTTGTCCATCGTTCTTTTTTTTAGGATGTTTCATTCATGTTTGAATGAATCTCATAGTGTGTTACTGTACATGCTGCAGAATTTTTGCTTTCATTTCATTTTGATGTACAGCTTCAGTACAGTCAAACATTATTCCAGTCCAGTGCATGGAAATAAAAAATACTTTAAATATGTTTGTATGCGATTTTGTTTGAGTGGGTTAATTATTATATCTATATAGACAATGATCAGTACTAACTCACTATACATATTGGATAGAGCTACATTCAACATACCACACATGTGGGTATTTTTACAGTATTTGTGGATGCATGCATCAAATCCTTTTGTTGACTTTGGTGTTTAAATAATTGAATGAGGCAAAACCTCATAACTGATTAATTCAAGTTGTTAAACACATGTGGTAATTCAAAATGACTACACTCATTTTCTATCATATATTATTTTGCTTGTGTTAAAAATGAGGGCCATGGCTACATATAAAGATAACCATGTATTTTTTAACAAATCCAGTTTGGAGCAAGTCTTTCATTTTTAACAATTATACAGCAAGGCATCTTGTAAATTGACAATTTAATCAGACTGATTGCATCATCATCGTGTACTATACACTGCTACCTAAAAAAAATGGCATCCAACCTTTAAACCGTTGCATGGTAACAAGTCTGACATATTGCATCAGCTGCTGCTCTCTGTCTGTTGTGCAACAGCCTCATTTTCTTGCTTTTGGGCCAAGTGAGTGATTTCAGCCATAAATGTTGTTTAATAGAACAGTGGCACAAAGGTTACCAATGTTCCCTTCTGAATATTTTTACATCAATAACAAATCATCCAAGAATGAAAGATATTCCTCAATGTCTTTATTTGTGATGCCAGTCTTCAATACATTGTTATAAAAAGAAAGCTGGAAAGGCAAGGTAATGAACTTTCTCGAGCTGCTGGAGGTATCATTCAACACTATAGCGATCAACCTGCAGGAAGCTGTATTACGGTAACTCAGAGTTGTCACTGTCAGAATCAGATAGTTTGCAAACATTTAGTGTGTGATAAAATTATATGTACAAACAGCAGAATATGATAACTAATTTAACAAAGAAAAAACAAAAAACAATCTACATGATCTGACAGCACAAATACTTTTAACAGACTTTTAAAGAAATAACCTTACAGACTATTTTCAACCAACAGAGGGTTTTAAATGGAAAGGCTTTTTATAGGCCTTAAAAAGTGAGATTTATACTCACTCACGAATGCATAATACATTTCAGAATAAAAACAAACAAAAAAATGTTTTCAGAGTATCAAAATCAGCTTATTCTGCATAAACACATCATCTCTGACTTCATACAGGCTGGAAACAGAGCAGTTCTTTTCCAAGCAAAATTTATAACATCAGTTACACAGTGAGAGGAAAAGCACATTAATGGTTTAAATAGTACTATTTAAACTGAATTATTTCCCCATTTATTAGATATTTAATCATTTTTTATCTGCGGCATCACTGTAATCTTAAGTATCTAATTAGCGCCTGAAAAATATATCAGATGGTGCCAAACAGGAGTGTCAGAGAATCTTTGTTCATTCTTATGGTTTCTTCATAAATTAATGTTGCTGTCAGCAGCATGAAGTTCAACTCCACACGATGGGTTTGGACTCCCGCTGCTCGCCTCTAACTTTGCTCCATAGTGAAGCTGGACTCTGACCTGTGGAAATGTAAAGACGACAGTCACAGTTAACAAAAGATCCTTTGCAAAGAAGAGGTAATTACATGTAAGTTTTAATGAGCTTACATGTCTTGGTGCTTGTGGGTCATGTGGTTGTTGTACTCCAACACAGGGGGAATGGTCTCCTCCTCCTCAGGAAGCTATAACCACAGTGTTATTTTAGAGAGCAACAAATCAAAAGGCAAGGACACCATCTACTGGCAGAAAACACTGGCTTACCTCCCAGTAGGCCTCATCATCAAAGCAGTTGTCATCAGCTGGGTCGCCCCATATAGGGAACTTCAGGATGAAACCTTAAAAAATTTATGAGACATATTATTAAAGAATTAAGTCATTTTTTATCTTAATAATTTATTGGTCATGATGAAATTTTAGTTTCTACTTAAAAGAATAGAATCAATAAACTGTACCCTCAGTGTAAAATGGAAGGTACATTTGTCTTATTTTTTGTCCTGAAGGACACTGTATAAGAAAAATTAAGATAATTTTTAACTCACCAACAATAGCTCCTCCAATGAGCCCAAATGCAATCGACACACATGTGCCAGCAGCCTGAAAGCCTCCCTGCGTTCCCATAGTTCGGTTTGCAAACTTGCCCTCCAAGTCAAATGTGTTGATCAGCCTGGGCACACGCAGAATAACAATCTATAAATCATGTGTGCCTGCAGGATTTTGCACGGCCCCTTCAATCAGAGCAGAAACTATTAATGTTTTTATAAGTGGGTGTGTGCTTTCATGCGATTGTTTGCTGTCATGCCCTATGAGTAATCAGTTAGCGTGCCCAGTCAGGTTTTTTGAATTTCAGGTTAGATGTATTTGCATCTGGCCCTCACCCCTCTCGGCTGTAGACTTCCTCAGAAGCTGCAGCAGCGACGATGGCTCCTATGAAGCCGCCAAGCATGCCCGGCACTGCATGAAGGTTGTGGATACCGCATGTGTCTTGAAGCTTGAGAGACCGCTCTAAAAAGGGCTGGAGACAGCGAACAATGATATACAGTGCTGATTAGAGATCACAAGATTTTGCTTGTATGTTACATATTTCCTGCTATTCAACATAAGTTAATGTAAAATCTTAAATACTAATAAAATTGTCCTTTTGCAAATTCCATTTTCACTTTGCTAAATAATAATTGTCATACTTTTTAGAGTAACCTCCACTAGGCTGCTGAAGTGGGGTTGTGTCAAGTTTCTGACTTACATTAATAATGAAAGTAAATGCACCAAAAATAACTCATTATATAACTCTGGTACTTTCCTTTGGCACAATAGCATCTGTCTGACATTTTTTTCTGTTGTGACAGAAACCGCAGAGGCAGACATAACGAACTGCAGTCTTACCGTTACAACCACATAGCCAAAGGTGGAGATAATTCCCAAGCAGAAACCCACAATTAGGGAGCCATAAGGTTGGATCATAAACTCTGCTGCTGTCCCCATGGCAACAGCACCTGCCAGAGATGCGTTCTGGATATGCACCTGTCAGGTAAAACAGCAGATTAGCAAAAAGAAATACAAGGGTGTTACCAGACTGTTTGGGAGTTCCTGAGGCTTTAGGCTGTGCAGCTTTACCATGTCTAGTTTTCCGTGGTTCTGAAACATGCTGGAGATGGCCACTGAAGTGAGAACACAGGAGGCCAGGGCGATGTAGGTGTTGATGGCTGCTCTGTGCTGACCGTCACCGTGGTCTGCGATGGCTGAGTTGAAACTGGGCCAGAACATCCACAGGAACAGAGTCCCTATGACATGAAGAAGATACATACAGAGCTACTGTTAGGAGGAAGTCAAAACCTTCTACAAACAAAACATTAATGTGAGTGAGTGTTAAAGTGTAAAATGTAGTTTCTTACCGATCATTGCAAACACATCGGAGTGGTAGGTAGACCCATGGAGGCGTTTACTGAGGTTGAGGCTTGGTCGGTAGAGCACCCAGGAAATGGCCAGACCATAGTACCCTCCGAAGGCGTGAATGACCATGGAGCCTCCAGCATCTCTGCACTATAAAGACAGAAAAAAATATGATTACTGATGGCAGCACAAACTGCAAACGAAGGCTCTCACTGCAGGGGATATTATCAAGCCCCCTGTGGTATGACTGATGGGACTCACATGGAGGAGGTCGAGGATGATGTATTCTTCCACAGCGAACAGTGTCACACCAAATAAGGTGACAACCATCAGCTGGACAGGGCTCACTTTCCCCAGGAGGGCACCGAAGGCGATCAGAGAGCCGGCACAGCAGAAGTCTGCGTTGATCAGACTGTTTAAGAAAAGAAGAGTTATCAACAGGAAATATTACTTTGTAACGATCATCCTCACTGATAAGGGAAAGAATGTGGTTTCATTTCTTCGTGTTGCACTCCACACCCAGCTGCAAAAACACCTACCTCTCAATTCCGATCAAGACTTTTCCCGTGTTGGGGTCGAGGGTGTGGAACCAGCCTTGCATGAGAAGAGCCCACTGCAGACCGAAGGAGGCCATCAGGAAGTTGAAGCCAACGCCACTAAAGCTGTAGCGTTTCAGGAATGTCATCAGGTAACCGAATCCAACAAAGATCATGACATGGACATCTTGGAAACCTGTGGAAATTAGAGAGAAAGGGAGAGTTAGTTGTTGAAGCACAATTAGTATTTTCTTTTTTGCATTTTCAAGTTCAAATCACCTACTTTGTATTACAGGATTAGGGCAGCTTTAATTCTAAATTTGCACTTTCCATGTTTTCATCGTGCTTCTACATTAAATGTTTATCAGATTAAAATCCTAAAGTTGAACTTCAGAAAATGTTTGCAAAATATTTTTGTAACATTTAGATTCTGCTAAGTTGCTGGGTTATCATGTGAGCCCAGATATCTTATTGCTACACACAAGCAGAGATGTTTAATTTTAAAAATAAATTTTCCTTAAGGTGCCTTTTTTTATCCCTGCTTAACTGTAAGAGTAGTTCAGTGTGTTTTCATGACCCCTGACAATTCAGCAAATAAAAGTTTGCATCATTTTCTGATGCTGAACATGAACAGGGCAGAGATAAGAAAAAGAGCCACAGTCTTGAGTGAGTTGTAGATCAGTGGCTGGAAATGTATTTCACCCCTTTGCATCAGCAGGAAAATGCCTGAGGTCTCACTAATACATTGACAAACACATTTGTCAGTCAGTCTGACATGAGCGACCGTTCCTTAAAAAAACTGTATCATAAAATATTTACATTAAAATCTGCTGCTAGTATAGGAAGGCAACTCTTTGCTGTTGTACTTACTGGGGTATCTGAAGTAGAAGTCATTCTCAATGTCACTGGTGATGTTCTCTTCTCTTTTAGTCTCGGCCCAGTGTGCGTCAGACTCCGCATCGTACCGGATGAAAACTCCAAAAAGGACAACCATAGCAATCTGCCAAACAAAGCAGACAGCCGGCAGACTAACACGCATGTAGGTGTTTTTCTGTGGCCCAAAAAAGTTGCCCGCGCGGTCACAGCAGTTCCCCATCCTGATGACTTTGTCCCGATGATGCTCCGGTCACTCTTCAGGCTGGCTTCTGTGAGTAACTGTCAGCTGTGGCAGCATCTTTAAATACATATTTGCAGGTGTGTGTGTGGGGGGGGGGGTGACTGGCT
>JAVQJG010058990.1:0-10606 GCA_036024015.1 Craterocephalus amniculus | reverse complement strand
GGGTCCCCCAGCTCTGCTCGTTCTTCTGGAGGCGTGTTGGTGGGATTGAGGAGGTCCTCAAAGTACTCCTTCCACCGACCCAGAACATCCCGAGTCGAGGTCAGCAGCCCCCCATCTCCACTGTGCACAGTGTCGATGGAGCACTGCTTCCCCCTCCCGAGACGCCGGATGGTGGACCAGAATCTCCTTGAAGCCGTATGGAAGTCGTTCTACATGGCCTCACCAAACTCCTCCCATGCCCGAGTTTTTGCCTTAGTAACCGCCGAAGCCGCTGCCCGCTTAGCCTGCCGATACCTGTCAGCTGCGTCAGGAGTCCCACAGGCCAGAAAGGCCCGATAGGACTCCTTCTTCAGCTTGACGGCATCCCTCACTGGGAAAATATTATAATATACAGTAAAATATTTTCTATATTTTTTTGTTGCCAGAAAAATGGCAACAATTATTGTTTACTTGCCTAGATTTCTGTTACACTGGTTAACATCGTTAACGTGAACGCAGCGTGATTGCATCACCAGATACATATCTGTGAGCAACGCAGCTGCCAGCAGAGAATCAGACGCGCGTTTTTTTGTCGATGTGAAAGGAGTCAAATGCTGATTGATCGCGGGTTAACTCAGCTTTGAAAAACCCGCGTTGACGCGCTAATTTCAGTGTGAAAGTGGCTATTGTAAGATTGATGGAGAGTTTCTCGTTATATAATGAGTCTGCTTTATTGAATAAGTAAATTTGCTTTCACATTTAGGTTACATTAAATACAGACATTTCTTGATCAACTAAAAGTTTGATTGTTTGATTTTTTAAGTAACAGCAACAATCTTTTTATTTTAGCCACTATTAAAGAATATGTAAACATATAATGCTCTGTATAGTCCTGCATTAATTACACAAAGTAGTTCAGAAAGTTTTTTGGTGATCTGATAAAAAACATGTTTGCAACCTATCTTTCAGGAAACAGCCGCAAATAAGCCAGGCAAGTCCTTAATGCTAATCTTCTCTCTGCTAATAAACCACCATCATTAAAAATCCACTGTTCTACAGTATATCTGTAAAATTTTTAGACTCAGTATTATTTGTTTTTTATTATTTATTTTAGTTTAATCAGTGTTAAAGAATCCTATGGGGTTTTGCAAACTATACAATAAACACTTGTATCATCAAAAGGGGTTAAAGTAAAACCTTTCTAATGATTCTGATTTAAACGTAGATCATGGGTAATTGCTTTATTGTGTACCAGCTAGATTTTAAAGCAACTGTTTTTTACTGTAGATATGTCTGAGAGATTTTTTTTTATCACCCCCTAACTATCCTTTGGATTACACACTAATACTAACACTAATAGGCTACATACAAAGTAATTCACCTATAATATAGGTTTTGTATTTTGCAGAAAACACTAATATGTAATTCAAGTGAAACGTTTTAGTGATCTGATGAAACACTCAAAAGATATTCCTTTATTTAAAATCACCTTTTCTACAATATATCTGGTAAATTCTTTAACTCAGTGTTACAGTTTTTGATTTAGCCAACATTAAAGAATGCAGATTTTTTTCTGAAACTAGACTGCATACTCTTTTTATTATCAAAGAACTTATCACCAAACTGGTTAAAGTGAAACTTGTAGTGTTTCTGATAAAACATGTCTGCAAACTATCTCTCAGGAAATAACCCAGCTGGTAAAAGCAGCTCTCAATCACCACCAAAGGTTTCATTTTCAGATGGAACTGTTTCTGTTTTCAGAAACCCCTAAAAGGGAGTATACTAAAATAGTATAAAGGGAGAAAACTAAAAGAGATAGATTAGTGCAACAAATTCCATAGTGTAAAGGACTATTTTCTTTATTTACGTATATCAAGAAATGTTTTGGATCACTAAGTTTATTTAGTACAATGTGATAAATGTCTGTCCGAATTTTGTGTAATTGTCATATTCAAGGCATGATTTCAACACTTTTGTAAATTATTATTTTTCATTGACCCATATAATCTTTTAGCATAAACCATAAATATATAAAAATATAAAATACTTCAGGATTCTCCAAGAAATGACAAACGTAGCAGTGTAGTCACAGGCAGACTATTTCTATTGCAGTTTTTAAAGGGTTAAATAGCAACGCATATGAAATTAAATGAAAAATACTTTTTTCAAGGGAAATTCAATATTGCAGTAGTTTTTTTTTGTTTGTTTTGTTTTGTTTTTTAAACAATAATATTAATTAAGAGCTTCTTCCTGCAGTCTAGCTGCTGGAAGGGATGATCATATAGGCCTACCTCTCTGTCTTGCATCATCACGGTGTTGTGGAGAGGGTGTGAAGAATCCTCCATCATCTTCATCAGCTTGAGCAGTATTCTTTTTTGGACGATCAGCTCCAGCGGCTCCAGAGTTACTCACCAATGTACATTTATATTGGGTAATACTGCTTTGTTTTAAATAAACAATCAGTTAAGCGAAGGCTACAGTCTGATGTCAGACAGCTCGACGTACGTCACTGAAATCCATCCAACAGAGTTTCCATGTTGAAGTAATCATCTCTACAGACACTGTCCAGCCCAGGATGAGTTTCTTGTGCTTTTTAGCAGGTTTCTGATTTTGCACAGGTTTCTGCTTTTGCACAGGTTTCTAGTGCAGAAGAGTCTCATTTTTCTGGCAGAGACTGATCTAAGGGCTTACAGAGAGGATCGATTTAAAATAAAGATTTATGAAAAATGCTTCATCAGTTCCTGCCCTTGATCTGTGGAATGTTTCTATAATGAGCATAATAGGCCCACTTAAAGAAAAAATCCCTTTTCCCCTGAGCAGACGAAGACAAAAGTTTATGGTGATGCAGAGCCTGTAATGTTAGTATCAATGTTAACACCTAACATGATGTGCAGCACAGTTCATTCCTGAATGGCTGTTTAGGAATGAAACACAGGAACACAGGTTGAAACGCTTTCTTTAAGTGCAGTTAGAGATACAACTACTGTAAAAGTAGAGCACAAAATTCTATTTCCTTTTTACAGAAACTGACAGTTTTAAATGAGTTCAAGGTTAAGTTGGAGGATACAGGACTCAGTGTAAATAAAAAATGTCTCAAGTGCTCAGTTGTTATTGATAAGCCTGGTGTCACGGCATTGTTCAGCTACTATTCATCGAAATTGTACTCACATTAAAACTGAACATGAATTTATGCACAGATGAACTTAAAAAGTACTTAAAGAGATGAATGCTGTATTGGAACTTTAACGCTAATGTTTAACGCAGTGGACAAATCATTTTAAGCCTAAATGAAAGCCTAGAGTCTTAGTCTCCAGTTTAGTCAAAAGTTTATCAAAAGGAGTAAAAGGAAAAAAAAAATACTTCCAAAAAGTTGTTACTTTGTATAAAGAATGTAAGTAAGAACAGATGCAATGATTTGAAGATATCTCAATTTTGTCATAGACAGATTGATCACACATGGATGCAGCTTTCTTTGAATAATTAAAAATGATCATAAATGGTAATCAGCCCTCTTTTGATGGTTGACCCTGCAGTTACTATAGAAACTACACTACACAGACACAATAACGGGATGCTAATTAGCTATGTGTTTCATTTCATTTGAGACGAGCGGGAGGCTTCTGTGGTCGGCAGAGCTTGCAGGGCTTGCATTAATGTGAGATTGTGTCGCACATATTCAGTCAATGTCCCACCGAATGCTCAAGGGTGTGTGACTGTTACATTGTGTCAATGCTATGACTGCATCCTAAAGGTGCAGTCACTCAGTTGAAAGCAATATTTTTCCAAAGGGCACCATGGCAACAGATGTTCAGAGTCAAGTGTATGTTTGTTCACACCATGCTGGCATCTCACCCACCTAAATCTGAAGGTCTCTTCTGGAAGTGAAGTGAATTGGAAGTGATGCAAAGTTCTTGGCTTTCTGTTAAACATCCAGTCCTCGCAGTGATATATTTTTAAATGTCAGTATAACCCATTAGCCAATCCATGTAGAAACCAAGCAGGTAACGTTTACTTTGGACAAAATCCCTGTAATGTTTTGGAAAAGCTAATATAAACCAGTGTGTTTTCCCCGTTCTTTGTGAATTGCGCTGAAGGGGAGGAGACAAGATTGCATAATTATTAGAGCTTCAGTAATCTAAATAAAGCAGGGATTTTCTTTCACATCCACACAAACCCTGTGGTGTTTGACTAAATCAACCAGTGCATTAAATGTGCAGAAAATTTGGTGCATAGACACTTTCCTAAGGAGAATGGATAAAAACAATCAAAAGTGGAGACATGATGGTGACAGTGAAGAGGTTTAACTTTAAACCTCCACCTTGAGTATTGAGATATTATTTAAAAAGATGCACTTTTGGCACCCAGCACAACCTTTTCCATTTCAGTTGAACAACTGGACATCTGTAACATTTGATGCAGTAGTTTTATTCCTTTTGCCAGAAATATAGATGCCTTTTAACTTTGTCTCACTGGAAATCACAGGGGAATTTCTTCCACGAGTTACACTTTCTTCCCACAAACACGTGCATATTATGGAGGACCAGGAGGGTCATTGAAAAAGCAATACACTGTTTTCATGATTGTTCATTTCTTGTGAAATAGGAATATAGATGACGAAAAATAATTTCAAATTCAACAATTGATTAATATAAAAAGAAATCACATTTCTAAAGCATTTTATACATAATTGAACATTTAAAATGTAATTATTAAATGGGAATTAAATAATGTATATGTCAGTTCATTATTGAATCCTGTGATTGGAAAATACGTTTTCAAATCCTTTTTCTAAAAGCAGAATTTAATGACACATTTCATTATTTTGGTTAGAAATACCTTTAGATATCAGACATTTTAAAAAAAGTTTTTCTCTTTTGCATTTCCATTTTCTTTCCCATCGCTTTTTCAAATCCTTTTTGCAAATGCATTCGCTAAATGCTTTACCACCTTCCTTTCCTGTGACTCTTCTGGACACTGAACACACGGAAAATCATTCACAGGGGCACCACATGGTACCCCAGTCCTAGATACCAACACATTGGTCTCAACCAACAGCTAACTAATCATGTAAACAGTACAGATCCTAATAAAGCAAATACACATTTAATTTATTTTTATGACTTAATTGTTGAATTTGAAATTATATTTAGTTATCTATATTTGCATTTCACAATTAATTAATCATGAAAATGCTGTATTGCTTTTTCAATTAATTTAATTTTAAATGCTTGTTAATGTCAATTATGCATTCTTACTAATGCCTATAGAAGCAATATGAGATTGACAAATGGCTTATATTAGCACTAAGTTGCTAATGACCCGGCAGACATGAAGGGTGCTTAGTTTCTTAGTTTCAGTGCAAATTAATTCAATCTGTCAAGGTAGGCTGCATGAAACACTGAGTAGTAGTGCATTAGTAAAATGAGACACTTTGCACTGACTTTATTCTAAAAGCACTGAATGTTTGCAGAAAAGCAGTTCTGCACCCTTTCAAAGAGAAGCATTTTCACGTGTTCTCCGGGGGAACTGACCCATGATTAACCCAGAATAGTGAAATTATTGAGTAAAAAATGTGAAGTCTAAAGAAACCCTTTGGGTCGAATGGAAATAAAATACTGCTTAAGGTCTACCTAAAAAAGTTTATCTCTTTGTATAATTAAGATATAATAGATAACAGATGATACTTTTCTGATTACTTCAGGTTAGCCAATAATCTGGTATTGGTGGCTGTTATCTCAATGCTGATCGAAGTAGATCAGAAACACTGTACTTATGTGATAAGATAGTGTTGATCCTCACACACCTCAGTCATTCATTCTGAGATTGTAACAGCCCTGACAAATAAATGAATATACAGAAAAAAAACTAAGACTGCCCAGGATGACGCCATTAGGAGACATAAAGAACTTTTAATCCTTCATATCTAAGACTTAAAAAAATAAATAAAATCCAAACCCAAAATGTTATCTTGAAATATGAAATAAAAACTATTTCAGAGGGGAATTTTTTTATTTAGAAAAAATCTCTTTAAAATGTTGTAAAGTCACATCAGATCTGAATGGCTTAAATTTAAACATAGAGTCACATGCACTCAGAGTACAGATGGAGAAGCTGATGTAGTGTTTTGTATTGTTAATAGTTTAATGAGCAGCATTGAATCAAGAGCCTGTCAGAGGTCACCTGACAAGTTGGACAAGGTGAGCTATCATGTCCACACCTGCCCAATCAGAGGCAGCGTCCGCGACACCGCCCACTGTCACCTAAACGCAGATGTTGTTCCACTGATTGGCTGACCTGCTGGCATGTTAATGAAACCACTTTTCTCTGCACAGCAATTAATTCTGATTTACATACTTAAAAGCTCCATTCAAACGAACAAACCACCTGCAGCAAAGTGACCTCTGTTGTCATGGCTACAGTGCTGATAATCAACCATTAGCTTTGATTAAAAGTCAGTTTAACATGCTGCTTCAGTTGCATTAGACATATTCAGCCATCAGATCTGAGGATCTGAACTAAAATGTTGTAGTTAAACTGTTTCATAAACTGATATCTGAAGGTTCTGCCTCCCATATTGCTTATAGTAACTCCTGGTATCATGAGAAAACCTGCAGTGTGTGTACACTTTGCAGAAGTTTAGAAACCTATCAAAAAAATCTCATATTGGTCCAGAATTTGATACTTTTTGCAAAACCATTCAGGTGATCTTTGTGTCAGTTAAACTTTAGATAGAAATTCATCAATTCAGTTAAAGAACATATTTTGTTGTGTTTAAAAGTTTAATGCGCAAGTTGAAATGTAGCTGAAATGAGTGCAGTGCAGATAAACAAAGACCAATGTAGTGGAAGTTGAATAGGCCAATGCATACACACAACATTGTTGTCAATTACACTTGTTCCCGGAGGTGGAAGACTTCTGAAATAAACTAGAACTTTTTTGCTCCTTTAATGTCAAAAGCAGAGCAAACCTTTGGTAATTGAAAAAGCTGTTGGATTAACTGTTTCTGTATCTAAACAGCATTCATCCCTCACACGTCTCTGTACAGCAGCCTGATCTAGATGCTATTTTCACGAGATTGTGGTTTTCAGAAAGTTATACCAGAAAATAAAATAAGTTGTACATCGGTGAGAGGGGAAATCAATTACTTTTAAGCAAACAATTTCAAGCACTTTAGTTTTACAGGGAGCAGCAGTAACAGGAAAAAACAACCCAAACTCCACAAGCCCTATTCCCATTACACTGTTTGAAAATTTATTTAACAGAGCCGAGAAAAGCAAAACTTTCTTTTGGACCAAACTCATAACCAGGAAAAATCTGCAACTATAAAAGAACCATAAATTCCAATATAATGCTCTCTCCTTGCAACCCTCAGTATGCAGAAACAAAAACTTCATATTTTTATATTTTTTAAAACCAACACAAGTGGTTTTTCTTGCAGAGCAATGTCTGCATTGATGTCTTTAAACACTCAAAGTGCCTTTTCCAGTAGTTTGGGACTCACTGGACTCATTACCCTGACTAGGGTTTCTAAAAGCTGGATGTTATGACACTTTTATTTACAATAAATTGTCCTAACTCTGTCCCAACTCAAGTAGACTTACAATAGCAATAAGAGTCTGGCAAGACACTGGTCAGTCATGGTGGTTTTACTGCTGACTCACAAAAAGCTTGTGAGTAATTTCAACCTCTGTCTTGTCAGACATCTTTCATAAAGTAATTTCCATTCCCCATGATGTGCATCAAGCCCTCCGGCTGGTGTTTTTGATTAAAGCCCATCTCACATTGTATTCAAACTATCTTGAATTTCATTTTCTTTCAATGAGACTAACAATTTATCCAAAATGAAAACCTCTTCACTTTCACCTGGTTTTCTGATTTTTGGTCAATACAGGAAAGTTTAGGTGCAGTTTGAAGTTGCCATTGTTAAAAATGTAAATGCTCCACACTGAGTTAAGTTAGGGAAATATTGTGTTGAGATTTTACACAGAAATCGACATTTTGTATTTTATCATTTTTAATTCATTTTAACTTAATGATTGAAAAGACAAAGTAAAATGTTTTTAACATGATATTTGAAGTGATCATAACTGAACAGCAACCATAACCCAGAGTGTCCAGCCTTTCTGATGTCAACTTTCTCTCTCCTCCTTCTTTCTTCTTCCTCCTTTTGTGTTGCAGGTCAAGCGGCTAACGGGTTAATTAGCTGAGAGAAGTACTCTACAGAGGAAATGTCACACTCTCTGGATGCAGTTTGACTTCCTGGATGGGAGGTTAAAGGTCAATGGCGGGTTTACTGAACCTTTTCCCTCTCACCTTTATTGCAAATGTCACAAAGGAACCATTAGCTCTGTCGGGAGATGCTTCAAGTGGCGAACTGAGTCATCCTCTCCATGGCTGATACTTGTGAGGCTCCCTCAACATTCAACCATTGAAGGTCCTCTCAGGTAAATGCAAATCTGAGACCCCCCCCACACACACACACACACATACACATACACAAACATACACATTTCTTACTGTGATTCCACATGTTTTCTGACAGCTTTTACAGAGTTGGGATTCATGCTCCCAAGATGACAAGCCCAAAAGATTTATACATTTTACTCTAGAGAACAGTCACGCCAATATTTCACCTGTACAAGCTTTCATGAGTGCGCTATTATGGAGCAAATAGTTTAAGCATCTGATAAGTTGTTTATGTTCTATTTAAAGTAAAATATGGTTTTATTTGCACTGTGCAAAATCTGTGAACCCACCGCATTGAATCATTTGAACAGATACAGAGAAATCCACACAAAAAACTCCAAATGTCTGTATATTCCTGTATGTGTGCTCATCCCTAATGTTTTGAAGTCTGACAGCTGGAGTGCTGCCTTTTGTCTGTGATTATTCTTTCTAAGCAGACTTGTAAACCAAGTGTT
Source organism: Craterocephalus amniculus (assembly GCA_036024015.1). NCBI lineage: Eukaryota > Metazoa > Chordata > Actinopteri > Atheriniformes > Atherinidae > Craterocephalus > Craterocephalus amniculus. The sequence continues at coordinate 1,706 of JAVQJG010058990.1, read as the reverse complement.
CCAGCTTGCACAAAGAGCTAATGTTTACAATTAGATTATATTGTTTTAAAGCTCTGTTAATTCACTATTGTAACAGCTTATTTTCCAGCGGCTCATTAAAGGAACAGTTGTAGTCATACAACTCACAATCCACTATATTAAGTTCAATCAACACCCTGCTGCTGGCCATGACGAGTTCATTTCAGCCACATGGGAAGAGAATGAGGCTGACTGCTGCAGCTTATAGCTTATCGCCTTTTTATGATGTGGCTCATTGGGAGGCTTTTCACCTGTTTTTTTTTATGATAAATGTTGATTGGTACCACTGAGTGACACTCTGGTAAATTCCAGACTGCTTAGAAATCACATTCTAAATCATCATTTTCATCTAAATAGTGGAGAAAAACTGAATGAATGTTTCCACTCGAGAAAATAGAGTTTCACTGTTTGGAAATTTTCTATGGTCATCATAATGGTGTTGCAATAGTTCATCTGAGATCGCACTAAATTCAATAGAAAAACTGTGATTGTACTTAAGGAAATCTTATTTTTCAAAAAGTAGAGGTTTTTGTGGCCTGGGGAACACTTCTTGACCATCCAGTTGCAATTATTTTATTTTCAAATCTAATAATTCACAAAGATGCCTCATGCTGTTAGAATAGACATGATTCACAAACGGAGGCCAAAACATGAGGGAAGACTGCACTGACAACAAAACATAAGAAAAAAAGGAATTAAAACACAGACAAGCGCATGTTTAGGAAAGCGCACAAGAAAGGAGCCGACTGTACGAAAGCACAAGGCTCATTCACATAAAATACCAAATGGGAGGAAATTTCCTCACCTAGAATATCTTTTCATTTTGCAACCTAGGCTTCACATTTTTGAGCAGGGATGGACCGGGACAAAAAAGCAGCCCTGGACTTTGATTCAGCCCGGCACACAATTAATATGCAAACTCAACGCCCCACCTGGCACGGATACTATACCATCTAAATGACACCAATAGCGAAGGCCTTAGCTAAAGTAAAGGCTGTTGCATTAAGAGCACTGTTTAGGGTTTAAACTTGAATACTCACAATAAAACAAAGCTGTTACTCTCTAGTTCCTCTGACTGTGCCAAAATAAAACAGATATCTAAAACACACAACATGATTTATTATTATTTATTATTGATTTATTATAAGTCACAAACTATTAGTCTGTAAAGTATCTGTTATTATTTAATTGCAATAAAAAGAAGCTGTAGTTACTCTCTCGTCCCTCTAACTGAGCCATATTAAACAAGTATCTAAATTATATTACTTAATAATCTTTATTAAAGCAGCAACTTAATTAGTCTTACTGCACAAATATACCACTTTAATTAAAAAACACCTAATTAAAAATGTAACTTCTTTATTCAAAGTCTAGTTTTTCAGTAACTGAAAACGTAAAACGTATTAAAAACTGAAACCACTGCTGTGCTTTTACTGTCTCTTATTATTTGTCTTTTATTTATTATTCTTTAATATTACTAACATATGTATCATTTTACAGCATAACTGTTTCAAGTTAAGCTATTTCAACTCCTACAATAATCATTTTATTTCATTTTTGCATTGTACATTGTTCACGAGTGAGGGAAGGATGGAGCGGGAGATCGATAGGCGGATCGGTGCGGCGTCTGCAGTGATGCGGGCTCTGTATCGGTCCGTCGTGGTGAAGAGGGAGCTGAGCCAGAAGGC
>JAVQJG010058972.1:5000-13356 GCA_036024015.1 Craterocephalus amniculus | reverse complement strand
ATATGATTTCTCATTGCAGCTTGCTAAACTGGTTGTGCCTACACTGGTCTTAGAAAAGTTTCCTGCTCTCTTGCTCAGGCCAAGCAGAGAACATCTCATTTACAGAACAATGGGTCGTTAACACCTGAGTTAGGATGTTAACTCAAAACTAATCCAGCCACTTGGCTGCCTTCTGGGCATGGAAGTTAGAAAAGCCAAATGGCTTGGCCTTGGGATTTCTAGTGTTAAATAAATTACCTTTGCCTGGCATATTTTAAATTTTAAACTCTTGTATAATGTCAGTTGCATGACAGAACATTTTTTGATTATTTTGTATCTGCATCAGAAATTAATCAGAGAATTGCTAAAAAACAATGTTGCACACCTCAAAATTTAAGTTCCATGTGTTTATGCATTGATAAACTGAGTTCAGTAATTGTGGTGTTTCTGAGCCCCTGCTGCGGTTTCCACCACAGAATCCTGCGTTTCTCCTCCAGTGATGAGTTCAGGCTTTTTAAACTGCTGGCAAATAAAACTGTTAAGAGCAGCAATAGGAGTCTGTGTAAAAGACATAAGACAAAACATATAAAACTGTGTAAAAGACAAAACATATAAGGCTGCAGATCATAAACTTAGATTGATTTCAGGGTTTTTTGTAACCGCATTTTTGCTTTATTAGTCAGCAAAGTCCTATTAAGTGTGGAGGAAAATATTGGAGGGAGCTGAGGTGAGACGGTCAGCGGTTTTAAGTTTTAGGGTGCTGTGTGCTAACAATGTAAGTATTCAGGAAGACTTTAAATAAAAGACATTAATACAACTTTAAGGCAGTTTTCACAATTTCACCAAAAATTCAGTCTCAGTTTTAACCAAATTCTCATGAAGCAAAAAACAGATATTTGATAAAAGTCCAATAACAATCTGTCAATCATGTTAATGCCTTTCTACCAAACAAGAATATGCCATTGGATCTGTGTATACATGCTCGGTGCACCTGATTAAAAACAGTTTACAGACCAGTCAGGCTGAACTAAAAGGGAGTGGGAGCTTATGTCTTAATTAATTCATATCCTGATAGTCCTGAAACAAAAGTACCTCCACGTAATGACAATGAAAGAAAAACTGCATCTGTGTCACTCCCACTTTCAACTGTTGAGAAATGTTTTCTCATTGCAGCAGTCATGGAACAATAGAAATGATACCTTCCAAAAATCTAATATCCCTCATATGAAAACGAAATCACTCCTAGCTTTGAATGAATTTCCTCTCTCATTAACCTAAAGCACATTTTGCTGTTGCAACAGCTTTAAGTTATTATTATGACAGTTTAAGAAGTTTAAGAAGTGACTGCAGAGGCTGGCAAATGTCAACTAAAACGTTTGGCAACTTAATGAGAACGACTAACTGTTTAAGTATTAAAATGTAATTATTGCAGCTACAGCCATTTGGATAAGAGAGTGATCCAATTTACATTAAGTTGCTTGTAAGTTTTATGTGGAAGAACAAAAAACTATCTGAAACATAGTTTAGTCCAGGGCGGCCCACGGACCACATCCGGCCCAGAACCAACTTCCATGTGGCCCAGCCCTCGATTCTGCCAACACTCTTTAAACCAGAACGCCAGAAAAAAAAAAATCACACGTCCATCCCCAAATAAGGTCCAGGCGGCAAACGGTAAACAACAGGAGCTCCAGGTCAGCAGCCTCTCAGCCGCTGTTACTGAGTGTGAGATGAGCTTGTCGGGTTTAAAGGCCACTATTTAGTTTTTATGGACAAGAGAAAAGGAAAGTCCTGGACAAGAACGCTTAAAGCCAAAATGAAACAGTATTACTACAAACATTAGTTCCCCCCAGGATAGAGGAGGGAAGAAGTTGTTGCTGTTAACTATTGTGCACATTCTTTCTGGAGATTACACTCAAAAAATGAATATTATTAAAATCTGGATATGGGATAGATTTATTTATGGTTCAACATAAATAAAAGATAGTGGACTTAAGTTTGTTTGGTAACTTGAATTAATGGTAAAGTGAGAAATACCCATGAAGTGAGGAAACACCTCCAAAACTGAAATCTGGCTGCTTTTTACAGTAGATGTATTTGCATTGTACCCGACTGTATGCCGTGACAGCCGATATATAGCAATAAATCTAAACTAAATAAGCACTAGTCTGACATCTACATTAAAAAATGTTTGATTTTATCTGATATTTACAGGCTAAAGACCATTTCTGGCCCTGCTCAGTTTGTTCGTCTGAAAATCGGCCCAGATAGAGACGTAGTTGAATAGCCCTTCTAGTCCTTAGCATGTCTTGAAATGAATTATACACAGCCCCAGGTGAACAACAACAACCTTCCCCTTTAAGTGGACATCCGAGGTTAGACTGTACTCAAAAATCTGACAAAAGAAGAAGCTACTTCTCAGCCTCTCCAGGCCTCAGTTTGGTTGTTTAATGTTTGTAGATGGCTGTAACTCAACTGAGAAGCCATGTACAGAGAATACAGCTCCTCAATGTAGCCTGGGGCCCTTTGCTGCATGTCAGTCCCTGATCTCTGACCCTCTTTCCTGTCTAGCTACTTTTAAATAAAGGCCACCAGAGCCCAAAAATCCATTAAAAACTGTAAAAGATCATGACAGTGCCATCAGGAAAATACTGAACAAGTATGACTTGTTTGGAAGGGTTGGAGGAGGTTGGCAAAGCTGGATCTGAACAAACCACGTCCTTTGAAGAGACCAAACCAAAGTGGAGAAGTTTGGTCAGAATGCACAAACAGCATATCAGCACAAACGCCGCGTACCAGCTGTCAGCATGGCGATGAAGGGATGATGTGGGTTTCTTCTTCTTTAGCAGCCCTTGAGTGGATCATGAACCAAAGTATTCTAGTCAAACTTGAGGCCGTCTTTCTGACAGCTAAACCTTGACTGAAATTTGCTCACGCATCAGGACAATGGGCTCAAACAAAGCTGCAGATCTGGAGCAAAATGGCTGAAAAAGAAAAGAATCCGTTGTTGACATGGTCAGACATAAACCCTTAGAGAGAGAGTGAGCTCTTTCTTCCACACGACTGTCTGTAGAATTTTCTACTTGGGTAATTTAGTTTTTAAAATTATGCAAAACTCGAATAAAACATCTAACCAGAGTCTACAGTACATGCTCACAGTCTCTCCCACAGCCAGAACAGAAAGCATGCTGACATGGGGGGAACATGTGAACTCCCCCTTAGGAAGGCCGGGTGCCTAGTTTCCAGCCTGGCAGTGGTGCTAACCACCACAGCGCCCTGCAGGCCTGGGTACTGCCCTGTTGCTGCCAAATTCTCCAGGTGTGATGTTTAGTGCTGAGTTGGAAGTGTGTGGTGGGCTTTAGCACCAGTGGAGGAAATTGTTTCACTGGATGGAATAATACTAAAAAATAATAGACCTTTGCTGCTGTCCAATTCAATGAGCTTCAATGTTTGTCAGAAGACAGAAGAAGTTTTCTTCTTTTGAAAAACAACCAAATAAAACTGCTTGATCTCATTAGAAAACATTTTTGGATAGAATTGAGTCTGTCTCTGTACTGTAGTTAATCATTTTCCGTGCTGTGCTCCCATCTGCTCCTCTGCAGCTCCATCAGTCCGCACTTAATCTCATTGCTTAGCAAAGGTCTTATGCTTGCTTTTCTTTTGGCAGAATTAGCACATAAACTCATTTTGCACTGTTAAAACTCTGAAACTTTCAGATTGCTTTGGATTTTTCCTTTACTCATCGGTTATCCTCAGTGTTCATGGGCTTTTACGTTCCCAGAGCAAGACTGAAGACTGAGTAAAAAAGCAGACACATTCTTTTGGACACATATAGTTCATCCATTTATCTATAGGAGTATTTGTATGTCTGACTGATGTGTAGATAAGTAGGTAACAAACAGATCAATCAGCCAGAATCTGTGAAAAAGCAGAAATGACATAAAGAAAACTTGAAAAACCTCTGTTTGAATGCAGAATATAAAAAGTGGAGGGAGTGGACTCAGAATTCCTTCATTGTCTCCTTATCTGGCAAACAAAGCAGAGCATCGCTGCCAACATCTGGTGAAAAGTGAAACCACACGGCATGGCATCCCTCTGGGGTCTCGCCCCTCCACCATCCCTCTTTTCAGGAGCGGATTACACACTCTGTTAAAGTGCAAAGGACGCCTCCCCAAACACAACAATCGCCGTGTGTCGGGGTGAGAATAAAACCATGACGACAATGATATGAGACGTGAGCACGCTCCATTAGACCACAAAGACAAAGACTATTAATCTTGTGATGGTCACAGTCATTGATAATGTGGCGGCTTCCTCGCCGCTAACACAAGCATTGTTAAAAAAATCCGAACCAGTTTTGTATAAAGCCGTAAATCTGGAAGAGATTCATGCTCAAGCGAAGATTTCACTTTCATTAGCAACACATTTAGCCTTTAGCTCAACTACAACTGAACCACTGACCAACAGCTAGGGCCGTTTAATGACCAGATATGAACTTCTAAAAACTAAGAACCTTAACAGAACTTCTGAACTAACAGACAGATGGAGTGAAAGAAAGGAAGGACCCAGTGGGTGCTGAAGAAGAGAATAGAGAACGGTGGGAGGAAGGGGTGGAGATTACGACCCGGCTTGTTGTGTTGATGTTTTCTCTGGCAGAGCGTCAGCTTGAGCTGCACTCGCTGAAGGGTTCATGAGAAACTGATGCTCTGACTCTGAGAGCTAAACCTCCTTCCGAAAAGCAGAGATGGAGAGCGAGGAAAGAGGGATGAGAAGAAAAGATGAGGACTGAGGAAACAAGACGGGGGGATTCCAGGAGAAAAAAAACACTGGCAGATGAGAATGTGGTGATATCTGCCGGTAATTTGACATTATTTAAACAGGAACTTTGTCTTTGCTAACCCTCCCAGGGGAAAGAAGTGTGGTGAGATAAATATGACAGAACAGAGGTGTTCCCTGGTGTTGAATCCAAACAAAAACTAAATTTGAAACAGAAAAATATGTTCAAGTCAGATAAAGACGTAGCTTGAAAAAAGGTATGATGATATGTAAATTTTCACTGGATAAGAGTTTTCCCCATGTTATCAAGTTCAATAATGATATATTATATATGATAAATCAGCTTTCAAGTTGATTTGATATGAAAGCTGATTTTTAAAAAATATTTAAAGGAATCTGTTCATTTTAATATTTACATAATAATGAATATCTATTAAATATGAAATCCAGAGAATTATCCAACTCCAAAGATCATCAAGTATGTGTTCATTTAACCATGATGACATACAATAACTGTGTTTCTGATGGAGATTTGGGGCCCTGACTGGCGGTAATTATTATGCAGCTTCTCCACTGGAAAAGCACCAAAGACGTTTTACAGGAAGTACATTACACATTCACATCAGTCACTACAGTTTCTCTTCTTAGCTGTTTTCATTTTTGACCGTATCTTAGGTTTAACATTTACAATATTTTGTAGCCAAATAAAAATTTGATTTTTTGTGGGTTATGGAAATTACTGTAGAGCCAAAATCTGCTCAAATGCTCTGATATGTCACTCATGCATGTGATAGTATAGATAAAAAAGAGTTGCAAAGCCTTACAAAGATGACAGCAGAGCCCTTGGAGTACCATCTTATTTATTCTTTGTTCCCCTACTAAATTCATGAAAACACCACATTCATAGCTGTCAATACGTTGTTATATTTAGTTGCTTTTGTGTGATGCAGTTATGTAAATTTCACTTTAACGTGATGCTCTCAGGTTGCTGCAGGGCAATAACAACTCCAGGAATGTACCATTAAACCAAGTCAGAAGCGTTTTATGTATTGCTCTCTGTAGTCATCCAGTCAACCAGGCCTTCTCAAAACTGACGTTCCCAGTCTACACCTCCTCACTCATCCTAATCAGAGTCCAGCTCTGGTCCTCTAGGGTTTAAGATGTTGCCCTACTCCATCACACCTGATTCAAATTAAACCATGTTTGTCAAGCTGAATAACTTCTAAACCTATGATTGAAAAAACAATGACCTGAACGACAGCATAAACCAACATCAACTATGATGAAGTAACCAACTGGTTACCAACCAGCTTATCCACTGTTCTCCTTTTTTCCCTCTGATATCATTGTTTTTCTCTTTGGTGCTGCTAACTTTTTCGTTCTTTTGGACATTTCCTTTGACAGTGCCACTTGGTTAGACTAATGACTGGGTTAGGGTTAGGTGGGAATGACTTTGGAGTTAACTACTTCGCTCACATCATTGTGTGTTGTTCATAAATCATCCATATGAGGAATTTGTCTGAAGAAGTCAAATCTTTTATGTAATTATATAGTTTTCTGTACATCAGGTTGCCTCAGAAGAAATAAGTTCATAGCTTAGCTGATGTTTTTTTTAAATTGAAGTCTTTTGGAGCCCATTAAAAACCAGCTCCTGTTGGCAGACAGTTGTGTTGCACTTTCCTAATTTTGTGCTTAAAAGAGGAGGACCATGTCCAATCTTTTGCATTTAGTTTGTTGTAGTCAAAGCATAGCAACAAAGCAAACCTGCAAGCCATCATGATTTGTCTGCCTTATACAGGGAATGCAATAAAATCGCAGGATTTCTTTTTTATAAACTTCCAAAATACATTACATGCAACCATTTCATTCCGATGAGTCAACTACACACAGCTACAAAACAAGATGTCACACCACTGTCAGGGACCAGCAATAAAAAAAAAGCTTTTATTTTGATGAACTGGTTGTTTTAAAACTTTTTAATGCAGAAACATGACATTTTATCCAGGCAAGGAAGTGGGAGATGCCGTAAAACTGAACAACAAACTGAAATGAGTTCAGCCAAAGTTCCTACAAGCAGAATGAAGTTGCTGCTGTTTCCTTTCTACTGAGGTGAAATTTAATATCTGAAGCTATAACTGTGACAAAAGAGGGAATAAAAAGTCATGTTACTGAGCAATAACAGGAGATCAGGACACATATGACTGATATTCCAGCATATTGAGGCTGAGCTCCTGGGACACTGAGGCTCAGAGCCGCTAAAACCAGCCACTCTGAGCCATTAATCCTGGAAAACCAGCATCCCTGCCTGCTGCCTGTGTGTTCCAGGAGGACCTCCACCACTTTTCTGCTCTTACATACGATGGCAAACACTCTTAACTTCATCCCAGTGCAGAAAACAAACACTTAAAATTTCCTTTTTGTGTAAGCATGCATCACTTTTGTACCAGCTTACAGACTTTCCTTTAAATCTCCCAGATGATCAGGCACTTATAAGTCCACTGAGATCATGACTATTGATTTTTTCCTCTAACTAAAAATTAAATGCCAGCATTAATTCTGAGATGAAGCATAAAAGAAACAGTAAAAATTATTAACACAACTCCACATGAGTCACGGGAAGTGTGAAAAACAAATTAGACTTACCTGACAGGACGAAGAACCAGTTATTCCCAACTGTCACTGTAAGTCCGGCTCACCGAACTGGCCCAGCGGACGAGTCATATCCACCTCTGTTCTCTCTCTCTTTGCATGTGTGTATGTGTGTGTGTGTGTGTGAGAGTGGGTTTGGCAGCTGCCTGCTCACTCCTGATAGCGTTCAGTTGTGCAGCAGCAGCACAGCTGAGGAACGTTTCACAACGATGTCAGAGCTGCTGGAAACACTCGGCAGGGCTGAGCCGTCCCTCGTCTCCTCCTCATATCTGCTCGCCTCTCTTCTGTCAGACTCTTTATTTCCCAGCTCTTCCTCTCCTGTCGTCTGAACTCTCCTTCTCAGCTGTTTCTCCACTCCCTTTTTCTGCTTCTCTACTCCTCTTTCAGTCCTTCCCACCCTACAAATCCACTCTTTTCCTTTGACATCTTCAGTTAAAGCATTTAAAATGTTTTTGCTTCTCTTTGTCACTACTTTTGTACGAATCCTGCTGCTTGTGTATGTTTCCCTTAACACTTTCTATCATATTCCAATGCTTGTTATGCATGTAGGAATCTCCCATTTCATTTAAAACATCATCTCTGTCCTTCTGTCTCCCTTCTTCCATTCTTCCCCTTCTTCACAACTGTTCTGACAATATAACCATTTATTTTATATAAAAGAAAATGCTTTTAAAAAAAATCCCCGTCCTCTTCCTCCTCTTCCTCTCCCTTTTCCTTCCCTTCCCCCAGCTCTGCTTGGCGAGTATCATGTTTGGCTTTAAACTAAAGAACTTGGCTCCAGCTCAGACCGCATGCATCACTAACACTGCTGCTTTATGTCCTGATTGATGGCCGTGCATTTGTTCAAATAAACCGTGCACAATGAGGAGACTCATCTCTTCTATGTGTGTGAATTTAAAACTTAGCACAAAGTTTAAATCCCTCTGAAGGGAGACATTAAAAAGTTTTCAGTCAG
>JAVQJG010058955.1:0-13928 GCA_036024015.1 Craterocephalus amniculus | reverse complement strand
ATGCAAAAAAACATGTGGCATTGTTTCTTAATAATTCATGCATGAAAGGGATGAACAAAAGAAGAATTTCGATCTCCATTATTTATTTATTTATTTTTTCCGTTCTTGTAAGGTATTTTTTCTTGTGTTCATTCGTCGTCTTTTGGTTTTTTTTCCCCGGGCTGGGGAATAAACTTGATGATGTCATGCAGCAATCAGGAAGTGCTATGAAGGCTGGGCTGTCCCATTCACTAACGGCTATGCAGCCTTCTGAGGATGCTCAAAAGGACCTGGCCTCCATAGACTGCTAAGGATGCGACCTTAGAAGGACGCAGACCCTAGAATGAGACACACCCCCTGTCAGGATGATGGTGATCAGATGGAGCTCAGATTTTGAACCAAACTTTGTCAGTTTTCAAAATTTATTGACCTCTCAGTCAAATTCAAAATAAATAGTTAAAGTCTTAAAAGTGAAGATGCCACATGGCTGAAAGGATGGCTCAGTCTGTTGGGAGCATGCTCTGGAGTCTGGGTAGCATCCTCAAAAAAAAAAGCTTATAGGTTCAGTTCCCTGTCTAAGAGATTTTCATGGCTATAGAGTTGCATTTTCAATATTTGAACATTTCCAGCTATGGGAGTTGTAGAGACATGTTCTAGCATGTCAATGATGTGATAGAGAAAGATTGTCGATTATGAATGTTTGCTGCTTTTAATGGTGCAAATTCTAAATCAAGAGTCTAAGTCTTCACTGTGAACACTTGTTTCTGTCGAAGAATAGCTCAGGCCATCGGGAGGAACGTCTGAAGTCTAGAGGACCTCAGATTGAATCTTGGTTTATACGTTTGCCATTTTCAACTCCAACACCAAGGATGAGAAGAGAAAAGCTCCACCAGAACAGCAGCAGCAAGAACTCTGGGTGGAGTGGTGGCTCAGTGGACTCCTTGAACTGTGCAATGCACCCACTGCAAGATCGATTCCCACCTGTGACCAAAACGCTAATCCCAAAACCTTTCACAACTTTCAATCTGTTGCTAGCATGAAGCATGAAGCTCTCAAGTCTAGAAAACCTCAGATTGCATCTTGGTTTATACGTTCTCCATTTTGAACTCCAACACCCAGGATGAGAAGGGAAATGCAGCAGTTGCAAGATCGATTCCCGCCTGTGACACAAACACAAACCTCCAAACATTTCCCTTCTCTCAATCTGTTGCTCGTCCTTTATGTTAGTTAGTTTTCACATCACAGACTTGGTAATCACGTTGTGGAACCCAGGGAGCAGCTAGATAGCTCACATAGTAAAACGCCTGCTCCCCATAAGGGAAACGCTGGTTCACATCCAGTATTGGGCTTTCAGTCAGAATAGGTGTGTAGGTATGTTCAGACAGTCTCCCAGTTGTACTGAGGTAGTAACTGTAGGATATGTACATATATAGTGATCTGGTAGAATGGTGAGGAAGGTAGAAGTCATGAGTAGACTGAGGTGTAGGCAAGGCAGGTGGAACAGGGTAGTGAGGAGATAGCATGAGCAAGTCTGAAGAGGGTAGGTGCACCAGTGTGGAGGTATTTGGAGTACTAGATAGATGAGATGTGCAGTGGTATGGCTGTTCTTGAGGTAGAAAGAGAGGTGGAAGTGTAGGATATGTAAGTACATAGTTATCAGGTGGAATGTTAGAAGTCATGACTAGATGTAGGTGGTGGTGTAGGCAAGGCAGGTGGAACAGGACAGTGAGGAGATAGTAGGACTAGGGTAGTTGCCGCAGTGTGGAGGTAGTTGGAGTATAGATGAGGTGTGCAGTGGGATGGCTGGTGTTGAGGTAGGAAGAGAGGTGTAGAGAGGTGGAGTCATGAGCAGATAGAGGGTTGGTGGTGAGTGTGTGGGTAGGAAGACAGGAGTGCAGCAGCGTGAGTAGTTGGGGTAGAGAGGAGGTGTGGGTGCTTCGGCTTGGATAGTTAGAGAGGAGTACAGAGGTGGAAGTGGTGCTGATGGTAGGGGCATTGCAGCAGAACAATCACCCCCTTCCCCTAACAGAGACAAAACCTCCTCCAGAGGGACACTTCACTGCACTGTAGCAAGAGTCTACCTGCCATCCACCTACCCTTTTCTTCCTATCCCCACCTCACCTCCTACCAACCACTACACTCCTCCTCCTCCACCACCACCACCTCTCTCCCTAGCCACGCTGCAGCGCCCACACCTCCTCTCTGCTCCACCTACTGGCGCCGCCCACACCTCTCTACTCTGCAGCGCACCAACCTCCTCTACTCCAACTACCGGTGCCACAGCGTTCCCATACCTCTGCACTGCTCCTATCCACGCTGCGGCGGCCACACCTCTCTACCCCAACTACTCACGCTGCTCCACTCCTGTCTTCCTACCCACACCTCTATCTGCTCATGACGCCACCTCTGTACCACTCTCTTCCTACCTCAACACCAGCAATTCCACTGCACACCTCATCTATACTCCAAATACCTCCACACTGGTGCACCTATCCTCTTCAGACTCTCCTCACCACCCTGTTCCACCTGCCTTGCCTACACCTCAGTCTACTCATGACTTCTACCTTCCTCACCATTCTACCTGATCACTATATATGTACATATCCTACAGTTACTACCTCACTACAACTGGGAGACTGTCTGAACAATACACACCTATTCTGACTGAAAGCCCATTACTGGATGTGAACCAGCGTCTCCCTTATGGGGAGCAGGCATTTCACTATGTGAGCTATCTAGCTGCTCCCTGGGTTCCACAACGTGATTACCAAGTCTGTGATGTGAGAACTAACTAACATAAAGGACGAGCAACAGATTGAGAGAAGGGAAATGTTTGGAGGTTTGTGTTTTGATCACAGGCGGGAATCGATCTTGCAACTGCTGCATCGTACACTTCAAGGCATCCGCTGACCCACCACTCCACCCAGAAGTCTTGCTGAGGCTGTTCTGGTGGAACTTTTCCCTTCTCATCCTGGGTGTTGGAGTTCAAAATGGTGAACGTATAAACCAAGATACAATCTGAGGTCTTCTAGACTTGAGAACTTCCTGCTAGCAACAGATTGAAAGTTGTGAAAGGTTTTGGTCACAGGTGGGAATCGATCTTGCAGTGGGTGCATTGCACACTTCAAGGCGTCCACTGAGCCACCACTCCACCCAGAGTTCTTGCTGCTGCTGTTCTGGTGGAGCTTTTCTCTTCTCATCCTTGGTGTTAGAGTTGAAAATGGCAAACCTATAAACCAATATTCAATCTGAGGTCCTCTAGACTTCAGACAGTCCTTCCAATGGCCTGAGCTATTCTTCGACAGAAAGTAGTGTTCACAGTGAAGACTTTAACTCTTGATTTAGAATTTGCACCTTAAAAGCAACAAACATTCATAATGGACCATCTTTCTCAATCTCATCATTGACATGCTGAAACATGTCTCTACAACCTAACAGGGAGTTGAACCAGCACCCAACCAAGCTTCGGGCAGTTCTCTTCCACCCAGAACTATCCTTTGACACACTTGGCTGGCATTCGGGCCAATTTTTAGTTTGTATCCCCCCCCCATAGCTGGAAAGTCTACAAACATTGAAAATGAGGACCAGTAACATCCTTCAGACAAGGAATTGAACCTACCACCTTATTGGGAATGCTATTCAGACTTCAGGGTACGCTCCCAAAAGCCTGAGCTACTCTTCCAGACATGTTCACCATGAAAACTGTTTACTTTAAATTTGACTGAAAGGTCAATAAACATTGAAAACTGAGGAGAGAGCTGACTTAGTTTGGTTTAAAAGCAGAGAGCTCCATCTGATCACCTTCATCATAACAAGGAGCTCAACCTGGAGTTTGGTGAACTCCAGGTTGTGCTCTTTCATTGTGAGCCATCCTCTCACGCCACTTTGTGCCTTTCTTTTTTCCCCCATAGCTGGAAAGTCCTCAAAGATTGAAAATGAAGATATTTAGCAATGAATCTCTCTTGAACAGGGATCTGAATTTATGACTGTGTTTTTGCAGATGTTACCCAGACTCATGAGCATGCTCCCAACAGCCATGCTTCCAGAATTTTGGCACCTTCACTTTGAAGACTTTAGCTTTTTACTTTAATTTGACTGAGAACTCAATAAACTTTTAAAACCGATGAAGTTTTATTCATAGTCTGAGCTCCTTGCACCCTTACAGGGAGTTGAACTTAGCACAAGCTGAAACATACGGCTCCAACCTGACAGGGGTTTGAACCAGCAGTTTGATGTTTTCAAGCAAGTCGCTTCCCCCCTGAGCTGTCCTCTCACACAGCTTTCCCCTGGAGCAGTTCTTAATCTTTCTTTTTCCATCCAGAGCAGACGGTTCGTTCCCCCTTCTGACATATAGACTACAGGTATTTAGCCTCAGTACTATCCATGAGCAGTCATGAGGAGATAAAGGTGTGCAGCAGTGTGGGTAGGAAGACAGGAGTGGAGCAGCGTGAGTAGTTGGGGTAGAGAGGTGTGGCCGCCGCAGCGTGGATAGGAACACTTCAGTCAGACAGCTGCAGCAGACTTCTTTTAAAGTAATAGGCCTATACAGCTAAACAGTATTAACGTAATTGTAAGTATTTTTTACAAAAGTAAGTTTTTTTTACAAAACTAAGTAACAACAAGTAGCAACAAATGCAACCTTATTTGCCACTGAAACAAATAAATCTTATAGAGTGATAAACAGATAGAGAACACATAGGTAACATGCAGCATGACGGGGGACAAACGTAAACTACTGTAAGCACCAGTTTGCTTATACACTTGGGCCTGCTCTGGCTGCAGCCAAAAATGAAAGCAAAACCAAAGGCACAGCATTAAAACATCTTACAAATCCCCCTATTTTCAATAATATGGGACAATCTGGACAAAGAGCCTATCCTTCTGTTTTGAGAGTTTTCTTTTTTAACACCAAAGGTGTGTGATATTGATATTCATTGAGCCTCAAAGAGAAGTGCCCACATGTTTGATCAAACACTGCTGGGCCTTCTCATAATGACAGAGATCCTTTGAAAATGAAGTGTGAGTCTTAAAAAGGAAAGGAACTCTGAGGAGGAACTTTTCACTTTATTTAAAAGGCAAACATTTTCTTACAGCTTTACTAAGGTTATGATATATTTTGATTTTCTGTGCTGCTTCTTGTCATATCAGTTTTACAGCAGAAGCCACCATCAACTAATAGATTATCAAAGGCAATAGATTATGTCTTTAACTTACTGATATCAAAATGAAGTTACCTTCTGATGGACCATTTACTGTTGACAGGGATGGAAAAATCTATCTAGCTGCTCCTTAGAAGGAAAAATGCTCCCAGTGTTCGATCATGGACTACATAACATAGCGGTGCTCATGTGAAAATATCTGTATTACGCAGTGTGAATGTGTTTGTGACCACTCTAAAATTGTTGCCCATTCATGCAAAAATAGCCTCCAGTTTGCTTGACCTCTAATTACACTCTGGGAGCACCTCTGTTGTGTCTGCATGTACATTTTTTATTTTACATTTGTGTATCTGACGTACTGTTTGGGGGTTTGAATGCTTCTCTATATTCTGTGTGCTTGCCCTCTGCATGTGTGTATATTCCCCGCAAGATCCTGGGGTTAAAGGCAGCTTTGTGATGGTGCAGATGGGATAACATATGACATGTTTGCGACTGAGTGAGTGTGCGTATGCATGTGTGTTTATGTGAGTGTTTGTGTGAGTGTGTCTCAGTCCATCTGGGCTCCCCTCTGATCGACCGGGGCTCCCTCTGCTCTCCATGGCACACTGGGGAGCCAGCGGGATGAAGGAAGGAGGGCCTAGCTATCTTCAGTCTCCTTCATCTCCACTAGCTTCTGTACCTCACCACAGCTTTCATTTTTTATAAAAGGCTGTGATGGATTTGAGTGGAATATATTTTACAAAACAATTTGCAAAATTTTAAACATAGTTCGGTCCGCAAATTATGTAATTAAAAAAAAGGCTTCAGTGTAGCTTAAAAAAATTCATTTAAATTGGTTTTAAAATTTGAAGCAAAATGTACATTTTTTCATTTTCATATCAATATCTTATGAGTATTTTTTTAACCACAATTTATTTAGTAGGGTTTTTGTATTGTATTATGAAGTGCCAGTCATCTTATTTGCTATAGGCAAAAGCAAAATCAGCAGCATTTTTAATTATTTTACGTCTGGAACATGTTTGCTTTCCCATTATTTCCTTATGATTAACAAGGTGACTGAACAACTGAATAATATTTCTTGTATGAACTCTGACAGACCTTATATTTTCTTACTTTAAGCAGGTACTCTACTTGAATTTTCAGTGAGCATCTTTCAGGAAACATTTACAGACAGTTTATTTGATTGGATTTTTTTATTCTACTCTTAATTCATATTTTTATTGTGTATGCATTGATAGATATTATTTGAGCTTATAGAAAACAAGCATGATTTCTGGTGATTTCACTTGTGAGATACTTCACGCAACATCATCCTTAACGTAATTCTAAAGCAGAGCATTTATATCTGCTTTTGAGTACACATTTCTTTGTTCATTAGAGCTATAATGTGTATTCTGCATTTGTTTGCAGAACTGTATGTGTGCTTCTACTTAAATCATTATTATGTGTATGCAATATATTCTATGGGAGAAATAATGACCAGATTTCCAGTATCTTAGATTAAGAGGCTTCTAAATACATTCATGATGCAGTTGCCAGTGCTTTATCGGCCTTAACTTAATGTTCACTGCGTATCCCCTGCAAATCTTGTAGGGTCTGAGTTTCCTAACATCCCATAGATTGCAAGTGATGAACTTTGGAAAGTGTTGTATTTTGAGGTTCAGCACCTTCACTTTGTTGGTATAAGAACACAGGCCAAGCAAAAATTATATTTTATACACAATATAGACATGAACTTAGTTAATAAATATTACTGAGCTATAATACATTATATTACAATAATAATTTATGTGACAAGTGCAGTGAATACATTTCTAGAGCTGCCATCAACTGGCACACTCTGGTTTTGCCAACATACTGACCAAAACAGTCTAAAAACACATTATAACCATTCTTGAGTGAATAATTTGCCAGCTTTTTTGGGCACAACACAAGTTGTATGTGATACATGCTGCTTATACTGTATCTTTTTTGAAGTGTAATTGGGTCATTTTTTTGTATTGAATCCAAGTTTCTCCCTGTCTGGCAGCGGTTTCATGATGCCGAGCCAACGGCATCAGGTTTTTTCACCATCACAAAAGCTAAAGGCGCTGAACGTACAGGACAGTGTGTGCTTCTGACACTGTGCATTGTTTCCCCACGAGACTTGTCACACTCTCTTGTTCATGGGATCCAGGTCCATGGCTATTTTGTGAGGCTGGCCAGGCCCGTGTAGTGTTAGGGGGGAAAGGCTGTGGGATTTGGATGGACGGAGGCATCGGAGGGATGGTGTGTGTAGTTGGGATGAGAGGGAGGCAGCAGGGAGCTGAGCAGTCAGTTTGTTCTTGTTCCATCTGTGGGCTGCAGGCCAGAGCCTGGACAGAGAGGATGAGAGAAAGGGATGATGGAGAGTAAAAAGGAGCAAGAGTCAGAAAAGACAGTAAATACAAGTTTCAAGAGCCAGAGGTGAAGATTTCTAGATTGTGCTACAGTAGAAGACTTGACATGTTTATGACAGAGGACAGAACATGTTTGCTAAAGATTGTGAAGGGGAAGGCAAGGATGGGAGAAGGAAATGTCACTAGACAAATGCAGCAGCAGGAGGGTCACGTCCAGTCTGACTAGCACAGAGAGGCTAAGGAAGATTCAGTGATGCCTGACAAGTGCAATTAATAATTAAAGGAAGGGTGGTTGTCTCGCAGCTAGCATGTGACAATAACTGAGGCTATGCTCGCTTGACAAGCCTACTGTTCTGTCCTTCCACCTCCTTTTCTCTTTAGTCACAATTTTATCGTCTTTTCACTCCTTTTATCCTCTGTCTCTGTTGCTCCCTCCCCCTCCTTTTCTGTGTAATTTTGGCACTTATGTTCATACCCCACCCCTGCCCCCAGCCTTGCCCTCCATCATTTTATCCATCACCTATGCACTCAGTCTGTCTTTCTCTAATCCATCTCTTACGCAGTCACCCCCACCATCACCTTTCAACAGTTTACGCAAAACTGCAGCCGTCACTATCAGGTGTTGACGAGTTCCTCTACTTGATATTCATGGGTGAGATTATTTGTAAATGTGTGGGGGCTTATGTGTGGGTGCAACGGGTGTGTGTGCTGGTTGGGGGTAGAGGGTGTTCAGGGTGTACACGAAGCATCATTACCATATCAAAGACATGCTAGGCTTTTCTGTTCTAATGGTAATTACACTGCCCACAATTGGCACTCACTGCTCGGATCACAACAAGGGAAAAAAATATGGATGGAGTGATGAGGAGGGATATTAAAGGGAAGTGAAGGGAAGGAGGTGGGGGGGTGTGGGGGGTGTACAATTGGCTTGGGCATTCAGGTTATGTTAATACCGCTCATCTATTTAATTAGTGGCTGGCGTTGGGCTTTGTTTACATCTGATGTGCCCCTTCTGAAAGAGAAAGCAAGCAAGAGAAAAAACTATGAGGATGAGTGAGATTGAGCAAGCATTGGGAGTTACTATAAGAATGGACTTTATTCTGGAATTGGATGGTGGGATGGAATGACCCGAGTGGGGTTTGACTCTCTTAAGCTCTCAATGAGCGTAGCTGATGAACCTTGTCGGCCCACTGACTGCCTCAGGAGCAGGTTATCAACAACTGTTTTTCTATCACTGATGGTTTGTGACTAACCATCCAGTTAATTTCTGCAGGGCAAATGGCTTAAATTATTCATAAAACAAAGTGTTTACAAAACCTGTGTGATAATTTGTGCAACTTTTCCTAACATACACTTTCAGAACTGACAGGATTGTTTCACGTTTCCTGATTGAAAAAATCTCGTTTACATTTTTTTTATACAGTAAACTGCATCATTTTCATATGTTTAAATGAGCTCTACACAAGCCCTTGTAACAGCTGGGCTTTCATCAGCTTAACAACCGTGACCACTTGGAGAAGCTTTTTTGAGTTATAAAACCTTAATGTCATTTTTTGCCACATTTCTTTTTTTTAAAAAGTCTTTTATTTTTTATATTGGTGCTTTGTAAAGTGCCTCTGAGATGTTAGTGTCTTACTTTTTTCATCTCTGTTTTCTTAAGTAAGTACATTAGTAATCTAATGTACTTATCGTTTCTGATATTCTGAAATACAGGCAAAAGAAGGAGCTCATATGGCATCTTAAAGTCTTACCTGGTGTACCCATGATCACAATATTATTTGTTTATTTGTATGTAATTGATCACATAGACTCCTATGATATACAGACAATATAAAGCAGTGCCAGTCCTTCCCATCTCATAACAACTGAACAAATAGGTTTATGTCAGAATTAAAAACTCAATCATGTTTTGATAAGTGTCTCAACATAAATCTCACTAGGTCAACTTTGACAAAAAAACATGAGTCTAAACTGCACCTGTATGTTCTAATCATTTGACATATGTAAGGAGTGTTTTTTTGACACTTGGTCCACCTATGACTTAATGACATTGTGTGTATTTTTTTCCCCTCGTAATATCAGACATCATATTTTGTTATGTAATGTTATTTCCGAAGATAAGGCTATTATAATAAAACTCCTAACTTTAATAGCCTGACTTAACGTCACTTTAATATATTTCCTCATAAATGTGACATCACGAGTTTAGATAAAGTAGACGGCCTCCCCCCCAATAAAATTTGGATATGATCATTGTGAACACATTAAGTAAGACACAAGGTATAATCTATGCTTAAATTAGACTAATTCTGTCTGATTTAGAAGATGCTATGCCTAAATATGTATGTTATACCAAGAAGTGTTACACTATAGCTTTGGATATTTTACGCTTGCCCAGCCTGATCCTAAATTTGACCCAGATAAAGATTTTTGGCTCAGAAGCTGATGTTTGTTATATTCACTGACCAACAAAAGGGATCAAAAAATTTGAATTGAACAGTCCGCTTTCAATAGTTACATCACAGCTTAGTAGTTCCTGATGTGTCTTTGTGATGTTGCTTCATGCTCTGTTTTGGCTTGAAAAAGGGGTCCTTTTGCATGCAATTTGCCTATGCATATGAGTCTGTTCACCTGAATGCTCATATTTCAGTCAAGTCTTTGTAATTTGAATGTTTTTGGCTCCAGAATATATCTGTGCATCTGTATCCACTTTCTTAAGGGGAGCTTGTGATGGGTATTGTAATAGAAGCTATTTTATGGTGCTCACAGGAGAAAGTGAACAGGCAAATTAGGGGGAAATGAGGGAGAAACAAGGATTTTTGCCTCTGTTAGAATAAGCAATCACATCTCCTCAGCAGATAGTTGATGGCTGGTGCAGTTGTTTCCCTTGTAAGAGTCAGCACTTGATCAAAGTGCAAATGAGGAACAAATGGATCAATATTATTGCAAGTAAGCTTTAATGAAATAGCACCAAAGTTCAGTGGAAGTCTGCATTGCATTCTCAGAGAGACTATAACAACTTTTTTGAATACTTGACAGAAAAATCAACTTTTTCTTAATATTTCACTCAAAGATGGAACAATGCGATCATATTCAAGAATTTCAAAGGGGATATCTATGAAAAAGGACTTAGAGTGGTTGGAGTGGTCTGGGTGTGGGTGCTCAAGCTATCTGATAAAGACTTACTTTTCCAAAAAAATGATCTTCCGAGTGAAGGACTGTTTGGGAATGAAGGAACACAAGAAAAGAGTAGACACCTTGTTAGAATTGGCACATTTAATAAGGTTTGCAGGAGCTGAATGCTAGAGAGACAGAAGGCCTCTGACACGGCTGCTGTCTGCTGATATTCATCCTACACATCAGCTGTATGTGCCCTGCCAATGCTTACATTGAAAACAAGACGCCGAAGACAGCATTAGCTGTGCTGCTGAGAAGAGGGCATGAGAGGAGTGATAGCTCGTGCTCAAGGAGAGAGAAGAGAGAAGAAACAGGGAGAGAAGTCGGAACAGCCAACACGCTATCACACTGTTTTTAATAACAGTGTAGCAGCGACCCGAGGCCTCCACGTCCACGCAACGGCTGTGCAATGTCTGCTCGGCGTCTGTGCCACACACAAAAGGGCTCCAGTCCAAAAGTCAAAGCCATGCTGCTCTGTCTGTCAGCTCCAGGCTGTGGAGAGGCAGAGGCAGCTGAATACCTCTGCCTCTTGCATGTATTGAACTAAGGAATCAGTGTTTAAGAGTCTCTTAATCTGTGTAAATCTATAAAAGTCTCTGCTGCTCTTAACTCATGCCCCCCACTAATGAGTTATTTTTCTGCTGTGAAGTGAAAATTCGACAATATTGTTAAGAGAAAAAAGAAAAAAATGAACTAATTATTGTTAATTGCTTGAGTTTGGATAAATTGTCATTTTAATGGTTTCTTTTTAAGAAAAGTGATTTGGTTCCATCATTGATGTCAGCTCTCTGATCAGTTTTTTCCACGTTTTATACATCAAGTGTCATCCCTTGTCTTAAAACCAAACCCAAACAAGGAAGTGGCAGCCATGCTGATACTGATACAAACACTTAGTGAGCAGAAGCACCTAAGGAATAACAGTGAGGGGTTCTGTTCAACGCGTCAGTTTGGAAATGCAAACAGGATTTACTGTGGAGAGTCAGTCTGTTGTATAACAGCAGAACAGATGTCACAGATACTGTGTGAACAAGGATCTCTGTGCTTTTCCACCGGGGCTGCTTGATTATAGTAAAAATGATAACCGTGAATTTTTCGGCTAGTTTGAGAACATTATTGTTGAATAATTGAGGTCATGTATATATTAGCTCAAAAGACTTGGTTAAATAATAGATTTTCCTGCACTTTGAATATAATTTAGTAGATGAACACGAGACGATGTTAGATGAAAGAGTCATATGACCCATATTGGAAATACGTTTTAATGTAATATGTTGTTTTCACGTGTGGCTGCCATCTCCACCAATGGAAGACTATGGGTGTGACGATAGGCCTCGGCACTGATAATGGGCTGACCACTACTTTTTTGCACTTCACTGAGTACAGACGCATGACTGAATAGGAAATCTCTCTGCTCTGAATCATCCTTCGACAGGTTTCACTTCCTTTTACTTCCTTTACTTCAATACTGTCAACTAAAGGTTTCCTTCCTGTCACACTGGCTCAAGCTGAGTTAAAACAGTTTGTGAGTTTAGGCTTTACGGGAGGGGTGAAAGATCAACACTGTACAGGAAAGGGTGTGCTTGATTTAAACAAGATGTAAACCACTGAAAAGCAGAGTGCCGCACAATAATCCTTTTATCTGGATTATCTTGTTTTTAAAATCAAAACCATACTGAACCCTCCTTTACACTGGAGCACCTGTTACCATGGTAACTGTACACAGCAAAGATGGCAGCAGCTGTGGCCTCAGAATGCTTGAAGGACACAGAAATTAAAAATGAGCCTTAAATCTCATGCATCAAAAATAAACTCATGTTTATCATGTTTTATAAAAATCAGTGCAAATTTAAAAGGCTAAAACATGAAAAAAAATTAAATCAGAGGAAAATATAATGGGAAATCCTTGTTAATTCTGACCAGAGTTTTCAGATATAAACATTTTGTTTGTTTGTAAAAATGGACATGCTGATCCAGTCTGCGCTGGAGGAAAAAAGTTTCAAAACAAACTATTGACAGACATTTGTTTAAATGATATATTTCAGCGTTTTTAGACAGAACCATGTGTGACAGAACGATCTATTTACATTTACTGAAACAGGACTACCATTTTTCAGTTGAATAAAAAAAAAGTCTGGACTTACTCTTCAGACTGTAATGATATGAGATAGCTGTTTGAGTGAAAGAACAAGAAAAATTATATTAATAAAGAAAAACACATTGTACTGTTTTGAACAGCTGTGGCTATGAAAATATAGACTTCTAAGTTTTCAAAGCAGCACTGATGCAGATGAATTCAGAATGAAGTCTTAGGCTTTAATGAAAAGATGAAGATTTTACAAATGTACCATAAATGCACCACTTTTTCAAATTACACCTAAATAGGACATATCCACAGTTTATCCAACACGTTCTATATTCAACACTAAATGTTTTTGAAACTAATAAGTTGCCAACAGTGTGGAGAAGTTCATAGAAAATTCTTGAACTCATTATCTCACCTAGGAATATGGTGTAAAGTGTCACTGTAGGTGCATTATGTCTTTGGAGAAATACACCCACTGGCACAACTTAAGTGTGGAAACTTATCTAACAAGGTCTGACTACATTTATATAACAGTATAATAGAATAAAAAGCAATGTCTGGTTTTATACAGTATATGGTTTTGTAAAAATAAATCAGTGATAGTTATAAAGTTAATACACTACTCTGCTCTTTGACTGCAGTTTCAAATCGACATACTTAAAAACAAAGAGCCTCTTTTCTCAAGAGAGGTGAGGTACGACACCCGTCTGAAAGCATCTGCTGCTTAAATAACCAACTTGAATAAATTATAAAGAAATGATCACTCCAAATGTTTCTAATATTGGAGCCTGTTTCTTGACTGCTGGGTTTGTCTGAGTGGTGTTTTTTGAGTTTGATACTGCTGGTTGATGTTCCATCTCCCTTACAGATTTAGAGTTGCAACATTGACATTTCAATCATTTTCAAGGCTAGTAAATAATCCCTCATTGCTGTTAATATTTAGTGCATTCAGAAAGACTCCATACCTGATGTCTGTGCAGTTGAAATATTTCTTAATGCAAGTCATATCCGTCAGCATCATATAGATGAAATGGTTTACAAGTACAATTATATCATGCTCTTGTTTTAAGTGGAGGCAAAGCCTTACAATTGCATATCCCCCATTTATCTTTTAGTCTGAACCACTTGGTTCTTTGGTGATTAAGTAAGGCC
>JAVQJG010058950.1:0-17670 GCA_036024015.1 Craterocephalus amniculus | reverse complement strand
GTGTGCTTCACGTCCATCATGGAAACTGCAGTGCTGAGTTACGCACATGGAATAACGAGTAACGAGCCTGTTTAAATCGCAGTAATGATATACGCGTTACTGATTTTGACAAACTAATTAGTTACAACCTCGTTACCCACAAAATTAGCGTAGTTACTGTAACGCGTTACTTAATAACGTGTTAGTCCCAACACTGGTAGTGAACAATATGGGGAATAGTTATATTTCTTGTTAGACAGAGGTCTCATTAGATGGCAGTGAAAACTGCCTTTAATGGATTCTATGGTTGTTGTAGCAACTCTGGTTGCTGGACCAGTTGATGTTTAGAAAGTTTTTGTTAACGGTTGTGAGAAGTAACAACAGTTGATGTTTTTAATGTTTTTGTTAACGGTTAAGGAGAAAAAAACGTCAGTGTAATAAACGACATGAAGTTGTGTTGTCGCAAGGAAATTGTCGCCTTTCCGTTTCTTTACAATTTCCTCAAGAGAAGCCAGTGTAGAAAGAGAGTGAAAAAAGAGAGGACTGAAAGAGAGGGTTGGTGGAGAGGAACAAAAAAACTGTGTAGAAAGAGAGTGAAGAAGAAGTGGAGGAGACACCAAAAGTGTAAAAAGAGAGGAGTGACAAAATCTTGACATCTGATCCATTGAGATCTCCTGAGAGAGGAAAATATGTTAATCATGGCAGTACTGTCATATGTTTGTATATGAGAAGCTACATAATAATAAAACAGAAGCCCTGCTCTTCAGGTCCAAATCTACCCTTACCAAATCCCAAAACACTTTAGCCCCACCTATTACCATAGATGGATTCCCTGTACCTTTCTTCTCCCCAGTCAAGAGCCTCGGTGTCACCCATGACAGCAACCCTTTTATTTTCACATCATATCCAAAAAATCACCCATACTGCCTTCTTCCATCTTTGCAACATACCCAGACTTCATCTATCACTTGCAGTGTTTCCAATACCCATAGAATTGTGCAAAACCTAAATATTGCAAGAAAAATCAGGTAATGGGAACATCTTCATTTCGAAAAACCTCTCAAATATTGTTAAAAAGTTTTTATGCTCTCAGGAGGTGGTCTTTCAGACGTATTGATATAGAATTAAAATGTAAAAGTGCAACGGAAACAGATTGTATGCATTTCCACTTCACCAGACATGACATAGCAGGTAACATGACCAGCTTCTTTGGAGTAAAGATGGTGCGGAAGTAGGAGTAGGACATGGGAATGTTCTTACAAATAATTAAACAAGAAAATATAATTGCCATCCTTCATAACAATAAAAGGCTCCAAAACATAAAATGTTTTGTTACTCCTTCCTCAAAATGAAGTTTCACAGGACAGGATTTTACAAGAACTGTGGCTTATAAGCTAAACACCATTCAGTGGGAACATTGGCATATTGTATACAGTACATTCTTAAACATTTAGAAATATAGCTTTTTTTGCCAAAAACTATGATGGATACAATGTTACCGTCTCGATCCAGCACCGAAATCAGCTTCATTTATTTGTCACTTACCTCACCAATAACTGTAATGCCCTCCAAACCAAACTCATCGGCAGACTGCAAATCATTCAGAACTCTATTGCCCGGATCATCACCTGCCCCAAATCCACTGATCACATTAGCCCATATTCTCATCCAACTCCACTGGCTAATGGTTCAATACCAGATTAATAAAAAAATCTCCTCCTCACTTACAAAGCTTTCCACAGTCTAGTCCCCACCTTCCTACCTCTCCAACCTCCTTCAAGAGTACAGTCCCTGTCGTACCCTCTACTCAACGATTAACCATCCCCACATCTGTTCTCAGTTATATTATGAGTGCCCGAGCCTTTAGCTGCTCAACACCCAGACTACTGAACTCCCTCCCTAGACACATAAGTCAGTCAGACTCCATCACAACCTTCACACCAAAACTCAGAACCTGTTCAAAATGGCATACCGGTTGTAACTGCACAATTTTGGGGGGTTGTCCTGTTTTATTATGTCTCATGTCACTGTCTTGATGTTAATGTTGTTTCATTGATGTTGTAACTTGTAAGATGACACTGGGTAATTTGAAAGGTGCCAACAAATAAAATGTATTATTGTTATTATTATTATTATTATTATTATTATTATTATTAGAGAACTTTCTGTCCCAACCACCAACCCAGGCATTAACCTGCAGCCTGTTAATACTGTTTTTAAATGACACCAGGATGAACCAATCATATCCTTTAAACCCCATACTGTACCAGTGGATAGTAGAGCTACGTACTGTATCAAAACAGAGAATGAAAAAAAAACATTCTCTTACAAGTAAAGAGACCCATTAAACCAATAAGTCTAATCCATATGAGCCCGTTAGAGGTGAACTTACTAGCTGTTAGCAGTGAACATGCCATCCGTTTACAAAATTATGATGAAGTAATGAAACACATCAATAACACAGCTGTTTTATCACCATCTTAGTCTGATTCCTTACATATATGTTAATTAGGTTTCCAAAAAGAGAACAACTAGTTAACTGGTTATTTCCACAGGTTAACTGGTCATGTTAAATGGTTAACTGGTTTCACTGTTTAAAACAACAGATCTTAAATGAGTTATTTTACATCTTCCTGATCAATATAACCATATTAAAAATAAGACAATGATTTTTTTAACAATCATTTATCAACATTTACACTTGATGAATCATTTTTTAAGTAAAATTGCAATTAATTTACATGTTACATTTTAATCTCACCTAAACCCAAAATACAGTATTCAATCAACTCTGGGGGGTGGGCTGTGTGGTGTATCGGGGCGGGGCCATTTGAGTGGGTATAACTGCCTGTATGGTCAGGCTCCCAGCAATAAATGGTACTGCCCCTAATTGCAAACAACACAATGTTGTATTAATCAATACAATCGAAACAGTTCTCATGGTTACGTACGCACATGTATTGAAGGATTTAATAATATTAGAATTGTATTGTTTTGTTACACCCCTAATAGGGGTTTTACAGTTTGGTTCAGTTCAATACTTTTGTGTCACGGTTTGATACTTTGTTGATACAAAAAATTATTTTTAATGCTTTTTTTAAAACTTCAATTTATAAATAAAGATAAAAATCAAGTAAACAAATAACATTTTTAAAGCAATATAGAGGTTTTCACATGTCAGTAACCATTACGTTCAGCTAATGGAAGAATACCAACACATTAACGCCAATTTGTGCTGATAGCATAGACTGTAAAATGAATGGACAAACCCTAAAACCACATGACCCGTAGGATTCTGATGGGCTGAAATTATGCACATTGGGGAGTTCCTTCCTTCGCCATCTGAGGACTGGAAAAGCCGACGAGGAGTTACGGAGAGGGGGGCTGTGAGCGTGGGGAGGGAAGATTGACACCCATCACACTCTGAGCTATGTGCTAACAAAGCTAACCCGTAGCTAACGGGAGCTTACCAGCCAAGGGAGGTAGGCAGATTTAACATACGAAGCAGTGTTTGCAGGCTAAAAACGATGGTTGTAATACGGCTTGGCCTCATTTTCGCAGATATCTGGCACCTGTCAATCATTATGAGGAATTTTAGGATTAAATATCATCTAAACAGAGGAATTAGAATTTTATTCACTCTTCCCATACCTGTCATGAAGGTAAACCTCACATTTTAAACTTAAGGCTGTAAACATGTTTAATTCTGCTGTAAAGTTGGCCTTTTTAACATGGGTGCCAATGGGAAATTGCTCCGTTTTGTAACCAGCCTCTTGTGGATGAGGAGCGAACTGAAATTTTTTGCACCTTTGCATATGCATCACTTTTCTTAGCAGGAGGTTGCTGCTTGGCTGATAATCTGAGTTCCTTTAAAACATTACATAGCCAATGTGACATGCACGATTATTATTTTAGTACATTTTCAAAATCAACTCAAGCTACAGTGAGTTTAGAATAGGGCCTAAACACTGAGCCTAAACTATTTGTACCACATATCTTAAAAACTTTTCACCTGAGGTAAAACTCCCCCTGTTAACCTGACCTACATCTCTACAGGTCACAGCCTTTTATTGATATGTTATAGCATCCCCTAGGATCATGTGGTCATGGGCGGGCAGCTGCCAAACAAGGTCCACATAATTTCTGACAATTCATGGTAGTTTTCAGTCTTGCTTGTAAATTGTCGTAAACCTCAAGTTCCACAGCATTTTACAGTGCTGCATACTGATGAAAGTCTATCTTTTCATGCTGTGCTTATTGTTAAATCCTATAGTTGCGGGTGGTTAGCTATCTCTTAATTATGTTGCCATAGGTGTGGACTGCTGAGGAACATCTGACTGATCAAAGAAAGATTTGATACAATCTGTGTGTTTCCTTAGCTAGACTATTTGATATGAATTGGTGTATATGAATCAATGTATGACAATCAGATTGGCTCAAACAGATTTTCAGTGAAATGCCCTGAGATGAGATTGTTGTGAATTGGTGCAATACAATAAAGCCGAATCTAATTAATAACTTATCAAATACCATCTCACCTTCTGCAATGATCTTCTCATCGATTGCCTCGACTCCCTCAGTAGTTGGCTCCCTCACTGCAGTTTCAGAGCACCGTTTGCACCTGCAAGACACACAAGGTTAAGATTCAAGAAGGTGCCACAGTCCATTTTTCTTTACTTCCCTTTTTGTGTTATTTTTTCTTGAATGTTTTTCCTCTGGTTGTCCCCCTCTCCCATTTCCTTTCTGTCTTTCTTGTGTTGTTTTTATTTTTTTTCTTTTGCTCTGTTTTCCCTTACACATCACAGTCACACACACCTCCCTTGACCCATTCATAGTTTTACTAGGAAATATCCAAAAATTAAAACTGAGTCCAAAACAGACACATATTTTAAAGATACTTCTATTGATAGCCAAAAGAAATAATCAAAATAAATTGTAAAAAGGAAGAGGTACCTACCATTTTGTATACTCAAAGAGGTATACAAAATGGAAAGAATGACAGCAAATCTGTAACTAAAAATTGACTTTTTCCTTCAAAGATTAACTGTCAACCATGTCTTAGATACTTCTCTGTATCTCATTTTGTGGATGTTTTTTTCTGCACTTCACAACATCCATAACCTCCTGTATGTATACCATACATACATTTTTATCTTGTGTAAGGTTAAAACCCGGCCAAAACCTTTAAAATGCAAAATGGCGATGTCCACTGAGTTGCACATCCAAACAATAGACCACATGGGACTCCAGAGTTGGCAGAGCTCTGTTTCTGTTAAATCTTTAGTTTGTTGCAGTTGCATAGTTCATGAAGTCATCCTCTCGACACACATTTCTTACACTGTATGGCTGTGTCTCATTTAGAAGGCCACATGCTTTGAAGTGCGGATTTGTCAGCAGAGCGGCGCGCCAAGGACTGTCCCATTACAGAACAGTCAGATGAAGCCTGCAGATCCACCCTCAAAACCCGCACTTCGTTTGGCATAAAAAGAAGGATGCATGCGGTGTATCCTCCGCGGTCTACTCTGTCCCATAATGCAGTGCGAGATGCATGAGAGCGCGCAAAAGAAGGAGGAGTACAAACGTGGAAGTATTTTCTTTAGTAACGAGACAAGCCATTCATTGAAAAGAAAAGCTTATGTACATTAAACTACGGCATAAAAGTCCTACAAGATTTGACATTTGTGGATTTTTAAGTGTCATGGGCTGGGAAAAACTGCTGACTGCACTTAAAAGTTATTGCTATTGTTGCTACAAAACTTAAACAATAATTCTCTATGAAAATGTCAGGTGATCTGAACATGTGATCTGATCTCCAGGACCAGACAACATAAGTCCCAGACTCCTTAAGGACTGTGCAGAACAGCTCTGCGCCGTGGTCAGGCACTTGTTCAAGCTGAGCCTGAGCCTGGAGAAAGTCCTGGTCCTGTGGAAGACCTCCTGTGTGGTCCTGGTACCAAAGACACGGTGCCTAAAGGAGCCCAACCACTTCAGGCCTGTTGCCTTGACTTCACACCTGATGAAGACCATGGAAAGGATCATCCTGAAACAGCTAAGACCCCTGATGGCCACTCAGCTGGACCCCCTGCAGTTTGCCTACCGGCCTGGGATTGAGGTGCATGACACAGTGATTTACTTGCTGCACAGATCACTGCAACACCTGGAGGTCAGCGAAAGTGCTGTGACAGTCATGTTTTTCGACTTCCCCAGCGGTTTTAATACCATCCAGCCTTCACTGCATAGAGTGAAGATGGAAAGTATGGGAGTAGACCAACACCTGACTGAATGGATCACAGACTATCTCACCAACAGACCACATTATGTGAGGTGGCAGCACTGTGAGTCTGACGTACCCCTCAGGGTACGGTGCTCTCCCCTTTCCTCTTCACTCGCTAAACTTAGAACTTCTCCTACAACAACACACACTGCCACATCCAGAAGTTCTCTGATGACACAGTCGTTGTTGACTGTGTTTCTGATGGGGACAATCTGGAGTACAGGACAGTCATCAGGGACTTTGTCAGCTGGAGTGAGCGAAACCAGCTCCGGCTACACACCAGTAAGACAAAGGAGATGATTGCGGACTTCCAGAGGAAAGCATCCTCTCTCACACAGGTGAACATCCAGCAATTGGACATAAAGGTGGTGGAGACCTATAAATTCCTGGGTATTCACCTAAACAACAAACTGGACTGGTCAACAAACACCCAAGCCCTCTACAATAAGGGCCGGAGTCGCCTCCATCTGCTAAGGAGACTGAGGTCCTTTGGAGTGTGTAGGACTCTCCTCAGGGCTTTTTATGACTCTGTGGTGGCCTCAGCCATATTCTATGCTGTGGTCTGCTGGAGAGGGAGCAGCACAGACAGGGACAGGAGCAGGACCATTAGACTGATCAGGAGAGCGAGCTCTGTCCTGGACTGTCCTCTGGGTTATGTAGAGGAGGTGGAGGGGAAAAGTTTGTTAGCCAAACTGACATCCATCATGAGCAACACCTCTCACCCTCTATATTACACTGTGGGGTCCCTGAGCAGCTCGTTCAGCAGCAGACTGTTACATCCACGCTGTAAGAAAGATCAGACTCTACAACAGTCTGGAAGACCTGAATCAGGCTGTCATGTTTTTTAGTCTGTTTTTACTGTGATACTGTTTACTAAGTCACTTCACATAGTCACTTTATACTGTTACAGATTTATGTTTAGTGTATTATGTTTAATTCCTTAGTTTTTATCTATTTATTAGGCCCGGGCCCCGAAGACGGTGCGAAGGCCTATTGAAATGCGAAGGCCTATTGAAATGCAAGTGTTTCTCTTTTTTTTTTCCTCTCCTTATTTTTCTTGTCTCTTCCGCCACTTCGACTGCATTTTTGGGGGCCTGAACATATCTGAAAACTCAGGAAAATTTACCTACCCCCCAAAGGAATAAAAAAATTTAGTTTTTTTTGGGATCCCGTAAAGGTACGACGCTTCCTGCTCGACGGCGCCACCTAGAATCGATGCCCCTCTGCTGGATGTCACGTAGACACATGAAAATTTGTATATAGGTAGAACTTATCGAGCCGGACAAAAAATCCTCTTAGAGGAACCGCCTAAACCCAACAGGAAGTGAGCTATCAGGGGTCAAACGGCCATTTTGGCGTTTTTGTACACAATGGAATTTAATCATCTCCTCCTAGGGATACGGCTTCCAAAATTCCAAAAGTGTTCAGGACTAGATTGTGATTAAAAGTTGTACAAATGGTGAGTTTTCACCAGTGGGCGTGGACGTGGCGGCCCCTCAAAGTTTGATGTTTCGCCATCAAACAGGAAGTCGGCATAAGTTTCACATACAAGCAGGTATCTTCACAAAATTGATGACATATGATGTCAGTCCCATCCTCAACATGATGACATGTCAAGATCTGGGCAACGCCAAAGCCCCGCCCACTGGCGCCGCCATTGCTGTTTTTTCCTAAGCGGCCTATAACTCTGGGATGTTTGTCAGAAAAATCTTGAAAAATATTCTCTAAACAGTAAACCTGGGTGGGTGATACTTTCCTGCGAAAACTGTGACTTTTCACCTGTGTGACGCCATGACATCATAAATGCCTATAAATTATTCAAACTTTAACCAATCAGCATCAGATTTACAGGAATTAATCAGGGTCTGACCCTGAACAGATCCATATCATCATTTCCTGTGATCCCCTTAGCCACGCCCATTTCTGACAGGAAGTGCCCTTTTTGACTCTGCAAAGTCCTTATTTTTAACTGTTAAGCCTAAGCACCTGACACTGCTTCTAAACATGTCAAACCCATTCATGATGCCTCAGAAAAAATCTCAAGTTTCTTTGTTAAATGTAACCTTGGAGAATGTTGGGCCATGAAACAGGAAGTCCCTGTAACTGACACATGGTAACATCAAATGTCACGAAACTTGGTATTCTGGAGCAGACCAATGCCTTGAACTGGTTTTTCATTTAATATTTATAATATTTGAAAAGATGGCTCTCTAGCGCCCCCTGAAATTTTTCATTTTGCTAGCCCCATTTTTGGTCTTCCCTCCTGTCCATTTTCTGTGCATATATTTGCTTCACTTTTTAACTATCTCCTCCTAGAGATTTAGTCCTATTGTGCTGAAACTTGTTTTGGAACATGATTAGAACTTGTGATTAAAAGTTGTAAAAAGAATATTTCTAAGTTAAAGGGTGTGGTCGCGGCGCCCATCTACAATACAAAGTAGCACTTTTTCATCAAAAGTCAGATACTTGCATATTTTACCGCCAAATACATTTACCTACTTGGATGAAATTCACTACATGCATGCTCTAGGTCACAACAAGCAAAAAAGTCCATTAGACCAAGTGGCTTAACTCAACTGAAAGTTTGATTCTTTAGAAATGAACTTCTGCAGGGGATGGTGAAGTTGATACATTGCAGCAGCAAAGGAAGTGAGATTTCAAACTAAAAGCATCAAACAGGAAGTCAGTAACACCATTTCAGAGATCGTGAAAGATGCGATTTCACACTTTATCCCCATTAGATGAGGATTTGATTGCTGTATCAAAATGTCATCTCAAGAACATAGCTCAGTTCAGTTAAACATATTTTTAAGACTGTTTATGGCATTTTGACGTCATCCTTTGTTTACAGGCCAATTAAACAAGATCTTCATAGAGATGTTTTTGTTCTATTGAAATAATTTCAGGATGAACACAAGTCCATTTTCATCAGAAGTTATCAACATAAACTCGGCAATCTAGGGAAAGATGCCATTTTTTGTCCTTTTAGACTTTTTATGTGCTTTAGGCTAAAATTTCACAATCAAGTCCTAGAGATTTACTCATTTTGGCCTAAAACTTGTTTGGGATCATCATGACACCCTTAAGATCAAAAGTTATCAGGAGAATTTTCCTAAGTTAAAGGGCGTATCCGTGGTGCCATGTACATGTGGAGACACTGAAGTGCTGATCTCACAGTGACAGCAGGGGTGGTGAGGAAATGGTGCATACAGCAGTACAACATCATGAGTGGCTGTAGGTGAGGGAGGTCGCGTGTGGACGCAGCGGTGCAATAGGCCCAGGGGTGCCAGAGGTGCGAGGTCCTCCATCACCGCATCTTCTTATTTTTTCCACTTTTTCTGCTGGTGCGGCTGTAACGTGAATTTCCCCGTCCGAGGGTTAAATAATGTCTGATCTAATCTAATCTAATTTAAAATAATTTAATCTACTCTAATCTAATACTGGCGTGACCACACAGTATCCAAGGATAATATCTCTGATAATCTGTAAATTGGTTTATATTGGAAATTTCTTCTTCTTCGCTGTACCACTAGAGAGAGTGTCTGTACCACTGGTATTACATGTACCACATAGAGAAAGAGATGTAGGGATATTTTTATCACTTTTGGTTCCCTTATGGAGCAAAATCTCTGAGGAATGCTTTGGACATCTTGTTTACACCAAGAATTAAGTAAGTTCTTTAAGAAAAAGTGGCCTGACTTGGTATTAGCAAGGTGGACTTGAGAAATAGGTGGGTGAGTATTAGGAGTGTCCTCGACTAAGGATTTTCATGGTCGAATCTGATTCGTTAGATTTTGTCTTTCGTCGAATAATCTTCGTATCATATTTTCCCCTTATTAAATAATGAAATGTTATTTTGTTGTACAAAACTATTCTTTCATAATATTTTTTATTTTTCAGGTAGAATTGGAGGCTTAAACCTAATGTGTGTTTGTTTTTGGCTAAACAATTTAATGTCGTGAAAAAGATCATTAAACACGCAACAGCCTGCAGCCGCGGGTGGTGCAAATTTCATGTAAAGTAAATAAACATAGGCTATAAAGTAATTCCAATAGAGTAACCTCTCCTAAAAAAAATAACGCAACAACAAAAAATGGGGAACAATAACGAAATAAAAGTCATATCCATGTTAAAGGGAAAGTAAAAGTTATAAAGTGCAGAGCAACAAGCTGATTATATAATGCGCTGCTTAGTGAGCTTGAAAGTGATATCCGACAGAAATAATAGAATTAATTAATTGATTAATCAAATAAATAAATCCTGCCATAGAACGGCTGTGTTTTACTGGACACCTCCTTCTGGTGGAAAATATCCTCTCGGACGGTGTGGAGGTGGAGGGGATGTGCAGGGCATCACAACATAATTTTTTTGCACACTGTTTGAAAAGTACATCAATCTCATCCCCGATGTATCCAAACATCTCCACCGGTCTTTGAGGAGGCTGAGCCGCTCCCGCACAGAGCGCGCTGCTCAACAGCTGCAGGTGCAGTGGGGTGCAGCGTGTCGGTCCAATTCAGCACATAAGTGCGCTGCACTCGGGAATCTAATTTTGTGTATCGGCTAGTCACTGTGGCCCAGTAAATTATTATAGTCCCTAAAAACATGTTCTTTTTTAAGTAGTTTTTCTATGTGGAATGCTCCAGCAGCGCCTGCACTGTCTCCATCTGGAGCATTGCGCACAGGAGTGGCGGTTTTATGTTTGCAGCAGTCAAACTGGCAAACTGATCTTGTCAATCAGTGGAATAGGCTACCACAGTTATGATAATGCCACAGTTTAGGGTCCTGTCATTGTGACCATGCGTCCTGGCTACTTGGGCACACACACATCTCTTTGGCTTAACACATGCGCTGATCGCGTAGATTTAAACCCGGCCTGGGACACTTTGCGACGATTCGACTGGGAGACTGTCAGTCGAATCACAGTCCTCCTAATCGAATCAACGAATAGTGGAATATGAGGGGGCACCCCTAGTGAGTATACATATAAACTGATAATGACAATATTAGGACACAATGCCATCAGCTATCACTACTGCATTGAAAAGTGCATATCACTGGTGACATTACATTTCAGTTTGAGGTATGCTTCTCCATGAATTTTTCGACCAAAAGTTTTATAGCAAAAAGAACTTCTAAAACAAAATCAAAACAACAGTAGCTTCAAACAGTACTCTATCAGGCTTATCTCTCACCCAAAGTATCTCTTTCTGCCTCTCAACAGGAAAGGTGCTGATAGGTCAAGTAGAGTCAAGTGACCTCCTGATGTCGTCACAGGAACAATATTCTGGTATCCTGCTGCTAGCTGGCACGTTTCCTCCAGAGAAGTCCCTGTGTGCATCAAAACATCAAAAATCAATAAGAAATCTGATCACAAAGGTGAAGAGAGTGCATTCTAGAAGTTGGGTCAAGACTTGTACCCATGACAAAGAGAAGTTCCTTAGTTATTCCCTCAGACATGAGCTGTGAGGAGAGGTGTATACTCAGAGTTTGAGGTTGGGAACCTGGAGAGTCTTTGGGGACATCAATGTATCCAGAAAGTGCCCATGGTGGAGGGTTGCAGGCTTCAGAGCACTTGGATGCTTTAGAGAATATATCTGCCACCAATTCATCATGTGGGATGTCCTGACTGAAATCAGCGGAAGTTCAAAGGTTTATTTTCAATCACATGTGGTAAATTAAAGCCTTTATTCCCAAAAGTTGAAACGCTGTGTTAAACAAATAAAAACAGAATTAAATGTTTTGTTAATCTCATCAACTCATATTTCATTCCCATTAGAAGATAAACAACATATCAGGTGTTGAAACTGACATTTTACAATTTCATGGAATGGATTAACTAATTGTGAATCTCATGGCAGCAACACATCTCTAAAAAGTAGTTCCAGGGTTTACCATTGTGTAGCATCTCTTCTTCCTTTAATTAAGTGTCTGTACACATCTGGGAAGTTAGGAGACCAGTTGCTGGAATTCTAGGAGAGGAATGTTCTGGTCTGATGCAGGACTCTAGCTGCTTTACATTTCTGGACCTTCATTGCTGGATTTTTGCTTTCGTGATGCTCCAAATGTTTTCTATTGGTGAAAGGTCTGGACTACGGGCTGGCCAGTTCCGTTTCCAGGGTCTTCTCCAGTGAAATACTTTTGTGATATATGCAGTATGTGGTTTACCATCATCTTTCTGAAATCTGAAATGCCTTTCCTAAATGGTGTCTGAGCACATGCTGCTTAAAAACCTCCATGTACTTTTCAGCATTGATGGTGTTCACAAATGTTGAAACTGGTGACGTCATTGGCACCAAAGCAACCCTATACCATCAGAGATACAGGCTTTTGAATTTCCACTAATAATAAGCTAGATGGTCCCTCCCATCTTTTGTCTGCAGGACAAGGCATCTGTGGAATTTCACATTTTGATCCATCTGACCACAAAACAGAGGCCATTATCATTGATAATTTCTAGATCGCATAAAGAATCATGACTAATTGGTAAACCTCATCTTTTGAAAGGCTCTGTCTCTCTGAAATGCTAATTTTATAGACAAATCCTGCTGTTTCGTGTGTAGCATCATCTTGTGGAGACACTATTAACAGAGTGGTGAATCCTACTATAGTTGCAGTGAGGAAAATAGGTCCTTGAACACCCTGTGATTTTCAAAGTTCCCACATATAGATTATGCAGAGGTCTGAAATTTTCATTGTAGGTGTGTTTCCACGGTGAGAGATGCAATCTAAAAACCAAATCCAGAAATCACATTGTAGATTTTTTTTTTTAATTTGTATGCCACTGCTGCAATTAAGTATTTGAACACCCAAGAAAATCAAGGTTAATATTTGGCAGTGTAGGTCAACTACCTAAAGGTAACTGCGTTAGTAATGGAGGTTCAGCATTACAAAATAAGTAACTACCCGGAAAAGTAATTATTCTGTTACTTTTTGAAAAAAAATTTCAGTTATGTTTAAACCTAACTAATGTAACCTGAATTTGAAATTAGCCTCTGATTAATAAATGAAAAATAAATTTTGTGGAATAAATTACTAAGAAAAATACAGGAAAAATCTCAGGCCGATGCATGCTGTAACATAGTCTTCCCTCCTCTTCCTTCTTGAATGTGCGCTCTGTTCGCTCCGCAGACTGACTTAAACACATCTTCCCTGACATTTTACGCTTCAGTCAATCAATTTGTCGGAGAAACAGGTTATGCGGTTAAAACGGCTAAGATGAGCAGAGTCATAATAAAAGTTCTGTAGAGAACTTTTATTGTGACCCTGCTCATCTTAGCCGTTTTAACCGCATCGAACCGGATCGAACATATGATGCTGCTGTATTCTTAGTTAGCACCTGCTCACCACAGAACACAGCTTCTTCTATTTGAGTTTATTTTCAAGTTTGAATTGCTGTGAATGCAAACGTGCCTGTAGACGCTCTTTCTGGTCTGTGCACATACTTGCTGTAAACTATGAAGGCACAACGTGGTCAAAACGGTCAAAACTGGACGGCACCACTAGGGGCACTTGTACTCTGAAAGTTACAAGTTGCCGGTCTGTTCCATTTCCAACAAAAATGGTGCATGAGCACCTCTAGCGGTCAAGTCAATATTGCTGCTTTGCGCCACGATACCTCGCGTCAACGAGCCAACGAGTGGCTGACGTGCTAAACTACCATTAGCAAAGTGTGGCACCCATGATGGGTCACCAGCAGCAAGTATATCCTAGCCCTAAAGGTAACACACTATCAGTAAACGTCAGTGACGGTAACAGGATTGTAACAATGGAAAGAGTAATGCTGGAATACCTGTTACTCAAAAAAGTAGCGCTATTAGGCGTTTGTAACGCTGCTATTCCTATAACTAATATTTAGTACATTAGCCTTTGTCTACAATTACAGAGTTGAAATGTTTCCAGTAGTTTTTTACCAGGTTTGCACTGCACCAGGTATTTTTCCAGTCCTCCACACAGATCTTCTCTAGATCTGTCAGGTTTTGGGGCTGTCACTGAGCAACAGAGTTTCGGCTCCCTCCAAAGATTTTCTATTGAATTTAGGTCTGGAGACTGGCAAGGACACTCCAGAACCTTGATATGCATCTTATGGAGCCAAGGTAATTGTCATGTTGGAAGACCTAGCCATGACCCATCTTAAATGTCCTGACTGAAGGAAGGAGGTTGTTGCCCTAAATCACACAGTACATGGCCCGTCCCCCGTCTCCTTAAGTCATCCTGTCCCCTGTGCAGAAAAACACCCCCAAAGCATGCTTCCACCACCATACTTCACAGTAGGGTGGTATTCTTGGGATGGTACTTTTACTCCTTCCTCCAGACACACCGAGTGGAGTGTACACCAGAAAGCTCTATTTTGGTCTCATCTGACCTCGTGACTTTCTCCCATGACTCCTCTGGATTAGGGATGGGTATCTTTTATCGATACTACTACTTTTATCAATACTCTATCGGTTCAGTGGTACTCTTATCAATACTTTTTTTTTAAAGACTAAAAGGGAGGGGTGAACATTAATTTAGTTTAACATTTGGAAACAGCCAAGCACAGAATATAAAAGAACTATAAATAAAGAGTAAATATAGAAATAACTTTTTAAAAATACCCTGATAACTTTTTTAATATGCTATAAACTGAACACTTGCCGTGCTGGGCTGCTAGCTGGGCAGGCAGCTAAAGCTAAATATTGGGCAACTCGCTCTGTGTCTAAGTTCGCCCTAAAAATGTGCTTTTTTCCACACCAAAGTGCTCTGATAGTCTCAATGAGTGTCAGACAACGTACTAGAGAGGAGAAATGAACTAAAGTATCTATAATAGCTGGTGTGATCGCCTTGTTTAGGTTAATTTCTCCTCTCTAGTAGGTTAAAAAAAAAGCGAAATTCTGCTTTTAGTGTCCTACAAAACATGAATACCACCTTAAATACCGTTAAGAGCTTGGCTAAGGCAGAAGCTTATCGATCCAAGTAGACCGTCAGACTCTGCCCCTGGGTCGTTTTGATACCGGGTTTCGGTACCCATCACTACTCTGGATCATCCAGATGGTATTTGGGAAACTTAAGACAGGCATGAACATGTGCTGACTTCAGCAGGGGAATTTTCCGTGTGATGCATGATTTTAAACTATGACAACTTAGTGTATTACTGATTACTTTTGTAACGGTGGTCCCTGCTCTCTTCAGCTCCTCCAGCGTAGTCAAACGTAGTCCTGGACTGATTCCTAACCTTTCTTAGAATCACTGATATCCCACTAGGTGAGATCTTAAATAGAGCCCGATTCCGAGGTAGACTGACAATCATCATTAGCCTCTTCCATTTTCTAACAGTTGCTCAAACAGTTGATCTTTTTCAACCAAGCAGCTTTGGCAATTGCCCCGTAGCCCTTTCCAGCTTTATGGTGGTCTATAATTTTGTCTCTGGTGTCATGACAGCTGTTTGGTCTTGCCCATGGTAGAAGTTAGTCTGACTGGTTGTGGGGTAAACAGATGTCTTTATGCAGGCAACGACCTCAAAAAGGTACTACCAAGTCAGATTAATTAGTGAAGTGGAGGTGGACTTTTTAAAGGCGGACAAACATGTCTTTGAGGCCAGGATATCTGCTGATGGTGGGGCAATAGCTATTTCTTTGTATGTAATAGCATACAAATAAAATATTTAAAAGTCATACAATGTAATTACCAGATTTGTTTCTTTTTTTATCTGTCACAGCTTAAATGCACCTATGATGACATTTCAGATTTCCCATTATTTTTAAGTGGAAGAATCTTTTAGTGATTATCATGAATCTGGGTAAATAATTACTTTCTTCACTGTACCTCTAATCTGCTAAACATTGCTGACTGGAACAGGAGCAGGGACATCTTGACTAATGATGTTAGACAGTTGTCCACAGTTACAGATAAGGATCTTATCTCGAGATCTCAGAATTATTCTGTTTTTAATATTTGTTGGACACCTTTGCATTAAAGGTACCGTGTGTGACTAATTTGGCTTTTTATTAATATAAATCAAGTATTGCTTTCATAAATATGTTTTTTTCGAAAGTCTATTCGTGCCTAGTACAAGGCTGCCATTTTGCACCGCTATCTTCAAATACGGAAGCCAAAAGGGTACAAACTTGTTAGCAATGTGCGTTTTAGGGACACACCCCGCCCCCTGAGTTGTCACTACCACGGTTGCTAGTACCTGGGGAGGGAGAAGGAGGAAGTAAACACACTCTTTTTTTTCTACTGACATGGAGGACCATGACCAGGAAAAGAAAAAGAAAACGAGTCTAAATCGGGGCAGCATTTACGAGATGGAGACAATTAATGAGGGAGATGTGTCTAAAAACAGACGCAGAGGTTTCAGCCTTTGTACTAGACAAGTGAGCTAATTCAATGTAACAATAAAATTTATGTTTGTGCCATGTTAGAAATAGGGCAGAGTTGGTCAGTGACTACCTTTTTCCGGTTTAGGTTGGATAATCAATCGTTACTTTCCATGTAAAGGCCATGCTAAGCAGCTGAATCATATAGCTGAATAGCTCATGTGCAGCATACCATTCAGCTCTGCAGGCTGCTAACGAGACATTTATATGATTCAGGTGTGTTGGAGAAGGATACATCTAAAAGTTAGAGGGTAGTAGCTCTGGAGGACAAGTTATGAGCAACTCCATCTATATATAAACAAACCTCGTCACTTGACAAGGCAGGTGATGCGGATGTTGCGGAATCCACTGTATCCCCTGATGGCTAAATAAAGAAATCCCTGTCCCATGTGCCCTGCAGTCCATAAGTTACTCAAAACGACATCATTTAGTTTATTTTTAGAGTCGCGGCCACCGTAGCATCACACACACGGATCCATGAAGTACAATATGCTACAGTTTGGGCTCTAAAAAATATACTAAATGATGTTGTTTGGAGTCAATTATGGACGCTACCCACTCAGGACATTTGGATTATATCGGATGAGCAGTATGGAGCCATATAGCAAAGTTTTTGTGCACTTTTTTGAGTGGGTGCCGTTCAACATCACTGTATAGGAATCTATGCAGAACGAAAACCTCCCCACATTTCCGGCTACATGATGAATATCAAAAAAGTGTCCCAGAGTGTTAATCAGCATGAGGGTGAGTAGAAATTGAAGGCATATCATTCTAAGGGTGAAGTATTCCTTTAAGTGTATATGAAAACAGACTAAAGGCCTTTACACACTGGGACCGATGCGAATAAACTGCACAAAACTGCGAATAATTCGGAGGTGAAACACCGACGTCTTTGTCTATACACACCAAGTCCGATGCGAAATTGCGGATAAATTATGAATATTCGGGAGGTGAGGACAAACATGGATTAAACGTCAAGCGATTAATCCAGGACGATTTTGTCCTGTTGTTGACAAAAACAAAGAAAAAAAGAAAACATTGGGTACATCCTATCCGAGAGAG